>VUQI01048454.1:0-12816 GCA_015106735.1 Paratilapia polleni | reverse complement strand
GGGGGGGGGGGGGGGGGGGGGGGGGGGGGGGGGGGGGGGGGGGGGGGGGGGGGGGGCGCTAGCACCCAAACAAACCACCCGCTGTGGGGCTTCTCATAATGGGGCCTGAGTGTACGGGGAAAAAATCAGAAACAATGATTAAAAAAATTAATACAGTTCTTTAATTTTCTTCATCCAAATGCACGTGGGATAGTACATTGCTCTTGGATTGTATGCTATTAATTATATATTAAAATAACAATATAAAAGCAATGGTTTAATGACTGGTTTTGCACATGTACAGGTTCTTAAGAAGGACTGCCTGCCAACACAGAAGAATAAAAATGATGCTGAGCCCGGACCAGGCTGAGGCGGACCTCTCCTGGACTCAGTCCGACCCGGAGACCATGCTCAACGGTTTGAAGTCGGCCGGCTGCGCCTCGGACGAGCCGGCGGAGGTCGAGGACAGAGCCAAATGCAAAGCCGAGCAGCCCCTGAGCAGGGAGGAGAAGAGGAGGAGGCGAAGGGCCACGGCCAAGTACCGCTCGGCGCACGCCACCAGAGAAAGGATCCGGGTGGAGGCGTTCAACGTGGCCTTCGCGGAGCTGAGGAAATTACTCCCCACCTTGCCCCCAGACAAGAAACTCTCCAAGATCGAGATCCTCAGACTGGCTATATGCTACATCTCCTATCTCAATCATGTGTTGGATGTTTAAAAGTGAACTCCCTCCACCACCCTACACACACACACATATATGAGGGAAACGGTTTGGTTGGGTTGTTGGGCTCAAAGCAAGCATGCTGGGAGTTAACTGGGTATGGCAAGGTTTGGCAGTCAGGGTGGAATGATGCAGGGAATTTTTTTATCAGCTGTAGTTTTAGCTTTCAACAGTATAATCACTACTTGGAATAAAATGAAAGTAAACAAAGTAAAAATTAAAGTAATCAGAAATGTTACAATAAAAAAAAAAAAAATCCACGACTTCTACTGTGGGGCACAAAATGTTGTTTTAAGGTGGAACCTCCTAATTGGTTAATGTAAAAATGTCAATATCGGCTCCAGGGATATATCGGTCTAACACCTGTGACACAGTGATGCCTTGATCTCACTGAAACTTCAATTCAAATCTATTTGAATTATGGGGGGTAAAAAGAAATCTACAAAATCCATGAGTTCAAGCCCAAAATCTGTTCAGCATCATCTCCCACCAAACTGAAGCATCTCCTCCCCGGATGCTGAGACTTTGCCATACCTTACAGTGAGCTGAGCCCCTCGGTGTGAGTCCCGTGTTGGTTGATGTAGTGGCAGCGGTGCGAAAGTTGTGGGAAACTGCTCCGGATGAAAGCCTAAACTTTCAGTCCAGACCGCTCACTGAACAACAAGCAACAAGCGCCGAGTCGTTTGAGCTGTTGGATGCAATAATGAGAATTATTTTTCCGATATTCAGTGGGGGAGGATGGGCTGGAAGAGCCCCGCAGGCATCCATGTTTCCTTCCCAAAAGTGATGCAGTGGAGGGTAGAGAAAAAAAAAAACGCGTGGGCTGCAGCATCATGATTTCAAGAAGAATCTGGCTCTTTTAATTCCTTTTTTTTTCACATTTAATCAACATCTTAAATGGTATTAGCTTAATCCCATCTAATATCATGAATATATTTCTGAATGCTCCCCTCACTGTGTTACTCTGAGATTGAACAAAACAAACACTGGGGGCATTTTTTCTTTCCGAATGAAATGAAAGGATGTAAACGCGATAGCTGCTTTAGATCTAGTTTAGATTTTCCGTAAAGGAAGAAAAAAAAAAAAGATTCAATGCGTAAGTGCCACTTATGACATATAAAATTGTGACCTTAATCATTTTTTTTAAAACGTGTATGGAATTATTTATTTAATTGTGTTGATATTTAAGGCTAATTTATTTATGTTGATATCATAGGCTGCCGTCTTTTTGTATAAATGTATATGGTTTGTTGCTTCTATATTTTAGGCTGTGAATTTGAACTCGGAAAGTGGTGGTGTTCTTAAAAATGGCACTTTCTGTTTAATCCATAGCATAACTTATTCGTTTGATGTATGTTCGATGTAAGTCTTTCTTTTTTTTTTTTTTTTTTTTTTTTTTTTTTTTTTTTTTTTTTTTTTTTTTTACTCCTCTGCAACTCCTGGAGATCCCTACTGCAAGCTTTGTGGCTTTTCTCTCCTCCTCTCATTTTTGTCTCTCTCGTCACATTCTCTCCCAAGCTCCCCATCCGCACTTTCCATTGCTTTTCATATCCACATCAGTTTTTGAGGTTCCTCTCTCAGCAATATTTCACTGTCGTCATCGAAACTTTAATGTGATTGACTCTCTTCTCTCTTTCTCTCTCGCCTCCTCTGTCCTGGAGTGGCTGCAGACATCCAGCAAGCTAGTTCCAATAGAATACCAATGCTCTTAAATGGTGCAATAAGCACCAAGTCAAATCCTAATCTGCAGTATGTGTGTGCTTTTTGATAGAATCAGAAAGTGCTCCATAAAGGGGGTAATTCATCATTTATGGGGTTATTCTTTTTCATATATTACATGATTGTTTTATCAAGGAGTTCCAGGAAGGTGTCTGCTGTCCCTTCTGGCGCTGCTCAGGTGGCATTGATAGCTTTAGCTGCGCTCATTTGCAATACAATGAGCGCTAATAAAACCTAGATAGGGAGCTGTGACTAAGGTCGTGAGGTCATGTGCATTTACATCTCTCCTATGCATGTATATGCACATATATAGAAAGACACATACTCAGCCCCAAGTTTGATTGTGTTTTGCATATTAATGAGCTCCTCAATGCCAGTGTAAAGAGAAATGGAGTAGGCAGAGAGAGATTAGGGTTAAGGGCACTGTGTTAGATGCCTATCATCAAAGAGAATTAAAATCTTGTAATAGAAGTAAAAAGAACCCTTGGGCAGTAAAGAGGAGAAGTGATTTGGCAGAGGGCAATGCAAAGCGAAGTGTACTCAGGATATATACCAGGAGACAAGCTTTGCTTTGGGGAGGGTGGGGAGGTTTCTCCAATCAAACTATCCACAGGCATTGATTCAATGTGACTGCTGTAAGTGGTTGTAAGTGAGAAAATAGTCAAACGCTCATTGGCTTGTACTTAGAGATAGCTCTCTTAGGCGTGCACAAGTTGATAGACTGTCAGCACTAGGGCTCAGCACATGGTCATTTCTGCACCCAAGGGTGCATTAATGGGTCCTTCCTTCTTCGTAGTGCGGTGCAGGCTAAATAATAGTGATGTCACAGTGTAGTGAGCTTTTTCCTGGCTGTTCAGCCACCAGTCACTGTGCGGTGTTCGTTCAGCCACCACTGAAAGTTTTAATTGGTCCGCTTATGCTGATACAGGTTAAAAAAGAAAATCTTCTCGTTTTAGCTGAGCTGAAATCTTCCATCATACAGACAGAACAAAGATGTGAACTGAAGACATCGCTCTTTCATGTTTTTATTCCGTCCCTTCCACTGTCGCTTTTCCTGGCAAAAGTGCGCTAGATGAAAACGACAAAGAGGCAAAGCAAGACAGCAGTGCTGGTTAGCCCCTCCCTGCCTGCCACCTTTCTCGTGGGAACTCTTTTTGCATCAGCGTAATGTTTTATTGATTTATTGGCAGCGTGAGAATGATCCATTTATCCCTGTCTCAGAGAGAAATATGAGTGTTGTTGATGTGTTCTGGCTGAATAATCCTGGTATTAATCGAAGCCAAGGAGTGTCAAGATGAGGTGATTGGGCTGTTTGAGGTCTGTAGTCGGAGTGGCGTTTGAATGAGGTTGCTTGGCATAGGGATGGCGACATGGGCTTAACAGGGAAGCCATGATTCATCACACTAGGACAGCCTAACAAAAAGAGGGAGAGTCAAACACATCAGTTCGTAGCCTATTAACACAAGCTTTAAATGGATTTCAATACTATAAAGGATTTTGTTTGTTTCATTTGTAAACATTGAGCAATATCAACTGATTTTTTCAGGGTGGGATTGGTGTCACCTCCCTGTGGTGCTGTGGTTGAGGACGAGTTAAATGCGGCATTTCAGGGAGCCCTAAGTGAAATCTAATATGGCGTTTGTTTAATTAAAACCCAGGCAGTGTTTTGGGGGCAGCAGATTAGTGCTAAAAGATCCAATTAAAGTGTTTGGTGAGAGAGGAGCTCTGGAGCCTGTTGGGTTTCCTCTCTGATAAGTGAAATACCTTGCAGCCAAACCTGATAGTGCTGATAGCATATAATGAGAAAGGACCCTTAGTGTTACAAAGGGCTATAGCCAGCCACTAAGTATGGCTCCTGCTGTTGATGCTCTCTGACTCCCCTGCCCTACTTTCATCCAGATACACATCCTTTTGGTGCTATCTCTTAGCACAATCAGCGTCCGAAAGCGAAAATTTCAGAGGCACTGTGGCGTCCCTCTTTTAACAATGAAGCCTGATTTGTTCACGTACTGCTGAAAGATGCGGGAAAACAAACTGAGATAAAGGGAGAGAAGATTCTTCTTTGGAGTTTGTTTGTTAATCTAATCTCTCCCTCTTGGTTTTGCGAGCTCAGATAAATGTCTAAATCTTTTATTAGATTCTGAGGATGCTAGAACAACTGCAGTCTTGATGGGATAAAATGGTGATATTTAGCATTCAACTAATGTTGTTGCTGTTGTTTTTTTATTTTGGTGGGGGTGGGGTGGGGTTGTACCAGTAATTCTGTCGCAAATTATTCCCAATGACTAATAGTTCTTTTTCAGCCATTTTTGCATAGAAATGCAGCTGGCCAGAACCAACAGGACGGTTAGTCATGGGAGGCGTGTGCAGAGAACATTTGTGTGTGAAAATATTGCAGTGGGTAATGGGATGTGAGGCTTCGTATATTCCCATTTCTCCGTGCTTTTTTCTGTCAGCCTGGCACATTAACAGTTATTTCAACACTAGCCCTCTGACTCCTGCCAACCCTTAGTCACTATGCTGGAACCGCATATCTCGTCTCACCGGCCCCTTCATCTCACCACAATAGAGCACTCTGAAGCAGCTATTAGTGAGGCAATCAGCATACTGTAATGTTTGCCTGAGGCTATTTTATAAGGACCCACAGCCAACTGAATAAGTGTGAGAGTCTCTGGATAAAAATTGATACTTGAAGCCTGCATATGCAAACATGCACCTGCATGCATGCGTGTGTATATCCATGCACAGGCACAGACGTGATGCTAAGTCACCGGCATTCACCCACACAAGCTTTTCCTTTCTCTGTCTGAGCAGCGGTTATTCGCAGCAGTGCGAATGCCTCTCTGCCATCAGTCTGAAGAACTTCTATTGTACTCGCTGGCAGGGTGCTTGTGGTGCACTTGATGGAACAAAATAAAAGTTTAAATTGATCAAGGTAATGTGAAATTTGACAGAGCAAAACGTTCTCACTGAGACAGCTTTGATGTTTTCACTTTGTTTCAATGTTTGATGTCAGGGTTGCTCGTTGAGTAGATGTATACATGCTCTGTTATGGCAGAAAGATGCCTCCCAGTCCTATCTTTCATCCCGGCTCACTCTCTTGACATCGTTTTCATTTAAAATTCCATTATTGTCATATCCGGATTTTTTTGGAGCAGAATATGTTTTGAAATAACAAGTAGAATTTGAGCGCTGCACATTGCAGTGATTCCGCACTAATGGTCAGTGCTGCACCCAGTCGTTTCCTCAGATTTCATTTGAACTTCACTTGCCATTTTCTAGTCCATCATACACTACCTGCTACTCATATGATTTGTAAAAAAGAGACAGAAAAGGCAGGGTAACACACAACCATTCCTTGCCAACTTCCAGTGTTGGTAGCCCTAGTACATCTGTACAGTCACAATCTGACTGTTACCTCACACTGCTTCTCTGAATCAGTCTCAGACCTCTCACTGAGGATCTACAACCTCCTTGATGGAGCTTAGGGTTGAATCCAATGATAGGATGGGATGTAGCCAGGTTGTGCACAAGATAAGGAAAGCTTTCATAAGCTGTGATTTTCAAATGTGCACAAGTAGTGTTGTAGAGCAAGATTTTGAGAAGCCTGAGATTTATTTATTTTAATTTTTTTTTCATATTTTCATTCTGTATTGGTACATGATGCTCTGGGTTCTGGTGAGGAGAAGTGATGGACTTGAAAGAGTTGCAGCAATGCATTTTTTACTCAATTTTTTCTTTTCTAGATTCTTCCAATAAATGGTTAGGTTGCAGATCACATTCAGTGTGGTACTATTGTACTGTTGCAGCATACTTTGTTACCTCAAGGTGAACAGCCCACTGTATGTAATGCAGAACACATGCCTTTTGTCCATAGCATCAGACAGGAGCCTGTATTTGAACCTCCTGTTAGGGGGTCTGACCTACATACAAAGCAATAAAAGTAATGCTTTATATGCACAAATAAAGCTACAGCAAAAGTTCAAACATGCTGAATGGTCTTCTTGCATTGTCTGTTCTGCTATTCGTGCCTCCTTTGGCACAGTATAAAACATCCCTATCAGTATTCAAATCCAGCATTGCAGTAAAATGAAGTCAGATCCTGATAGGCTCTTTGTGACTGTGGAACCTGTTGCCCTATTGGCTCAGCCCATGGATTGATGTCTTCCCTTTGATGAAACAAGTGCTCATGTCTAGACTATACAATGGGCTCTGTCACCTTGCCTTTCCTACTGCAACATATTTAAAATGTGTGTAGGTCACTGAGCATTTACACTTTTTTTTTCTTTTTAACAAAATGGATTGTGCGCCTATAGGTAGGTCTCCATGTAACGGGAGTAGTAATATGTTTTAATGAGCTTGACTCCCCAGGGCAGTGGAATAAATTTCTCAATTTGGCGTGGGACTGAAAAAAAAAAAAACTATTGAAAACCCATGCTTTGTGCTGATCTATTGTCCCACGGCAAGGAGAGAAAAAACGTGTTCAACGAAGATATGCCAAAATATATTTGAATGATGCCTTTTTGGTTTCTGTTTTGTCAAAGGTAGCTCAGGGGCCCTGCTGGCTGAGACTTTGTCTTTCCTGTTCATGTGCTCATTTTTATGTGTGCCATATGAGCCAAGATATGTGTGAGCCTGGGCTGAAGGATTGAAGTAAGCTTTGTACAGAGGTTTTGCCTATAGTCCCTGTCCCCGTTACCATGCCGCAGCAACAATTCCCCCATCCATTTGACTCACACAGAGTGGCAGATTTCTTCTGCCTTTCATGAGCTGTTGAAAGCCGCCGTCACTTGCTTTAAATTTCTTGTCAGTTCAGCTAAGTACATCTTCAAAGGCGGAAACTGGGACCGGATGGTACTGGTGGGGCTGAGGTATATAAATGAAGAGCAGGGCAGAAGAAAAGGAAGAGAAAACACTTGGTAGCTTAGCTTCTAGGTATACATCTACTCTTAAACTGAAATCTGCACATCAGAAAAAGGTAGGCACGCTTCAGACATGATGTGGAAATCATGTTGAGACTGGGTTTGCTGTTGTGTAGAAATAATTGTTGAGGAGATGCAGATAGTATAAATCTAGATAAACGTTTTATGGAATATCAACTCAATATCAAGGCGACTGTGACCACACATGTTACAGAAGACACAGTTATTCAATTTTTAAGTTATTCTCTTACACAGTTTTGTAAACCCATCTACTCTCTAGATAAGGAAACACGGTATGTCTCTGCGCTATCAACAAGCAGTAAGGCTGTCCTTGAGGCCCATCTTAGAGCCAAAAACAAACACCAACAAAAATAAGACTTCATTTCTTCAGGCCTCTCCGAAATACTGAAACCTCACCAAATATAGAGGTTAACTAAAAAAAAAAACAGAAGAAGTTTATGTTGTTCAGGACTGTAATAATGAGCAGGAAACCACTTTTTTCCTTACAACATTTTGCAATGCCAACATGTATGTAAGAACTCTCTCCTCCCTCAAGAAATGATGTCAATTTAATCCAAAGTTTCTCAAATTGAAATAATTTACACCCAAATCTACATTAACAATTCTTTCATCCGGTTTGACGCTTGAAACTTCGGTCATGGGCCAGACACGATTGAAAAATTTGATGTAGAGTATTTAAGATCACACAAATGAAAAGTGCCCTGCGACAGATTGGCGACCTGTCCAGGGTTTGCGCTGCCTCTCGCCCTACAACAGCTGGGATAGGCTCCAGCCCCCCCCACAACCTTGAACTGGATAAGCGGAAGAAAATGGATGGATGGATGGATGGAAGTCCTAGGGTTTGTAAACCCATAAGATTTTCATTTGTGTGTTCCTAAATACTCCAGAGACAGACTTTCGATTGTAAGCACATCCACATGCTTACACACAGAACAGTAGTAACAACATAGAGAGCTTTTTGGCTTAGCTTTAATTAAGCCGGCTCTAAGGAACACTGAGAGGCCAGCATGTTCCATCCCGCTGCCCTTCAAACTCCCTTAGGCCCTCTCAAACTCACCATAGGCAAATTCCACTAAGCCTTGGCCTCTGACCAGCATACACATCCACACGCACTTCCTTGTGAGCTCACATCATACTCTGAGGCTCGCGTGTGGATGTGCCCAGTCTCCTTAAACATGTGCTCACTTGCTGTCTTTGTTTTGTCCTCAGTCCAAATCGCATACACCCTTCTGCCTATCACCAATCCATAGCTCCTGCTTAAGGATTTCATTAATTACAGCTTTCAAGAAGAAACCTTTACCCCTCATCTGTCCTTTTCTCCCTTCTTTCTATCGATTACAGTTCCTCTTGTTTATTTGTAGATAGGCTGTGTGGCAGTGGCCTTTTGAGCATCTATCTTCATTGCTCTCCCCTCCCCTCTTCCACCTAAACCCTTTCGCCCCCTTTTGATAAAGGATTGGAAACAGATAACAGAGGAGGTGGTGCAGGACCAACCACTCCGTGGCTCTGTAGCTAAGTCACTGCAAGGAGATGGATTTTGCCTCTGCGGCCAAATATTCCTCCCATGGTTTCACTGCTGTATTTTGTGTCTGGCTTAATGTCCTTGGAGCAATGGGTGGAATTACCAGCAAGACTCCGTCAAGGTAGCTGGTCAATGGTGGAAGAAGAGGAATTGGGAGGAGAAGAATGGAGAGGATAGAGTGGAGGTGAATTAAAGCGAGGGAGGGTATTAATTATAAGGTTGACACATTCAATAGAGGACTGAAGTCAAGCCACCTATCGGAGGGGATTAGAAAACAGCAGCCACAGAGTACAATTCCAATATTGGAACCCAGTTGCAGCGATAAAGAATGCCTCACATGTCTGAGTCTGACAATATGCGTGTTTATGTGCGGATCTGTGTGATTCTGACACTAAGAGACAGACTAAAATAAAAATAAAAATGTGTATGAGTGCTTAAAGTAACGATATCTACAGATGGCTGGTAATTTAAGAGAAATCATTTTGTTTGATGCAGTCTGCTAGCAAAGAAAAATGGCTGTGTAATTTATTAAATGTTTCAATTGTGTATAGATATTAAAACTTGTAAAAGGCACAGATTAACAAATGAGGCATCTCCAGCATTTTTGTAGGGGGATATTAGCTGAAGTAGTTCTGCTTCTGCACTAGGTAGAACGTTTTAGAGCAGATCTTCTCAGTTGCTACATTTTTAATGATAAGGCAGTTGTGGTAACTATGACTCCCTCATCAGTCCATACCTCTCTTGTAACCATAGACTGGATGTATTTTGGCCATTTTGCCACCAAAAGCATTGATAAACACTGTAAGTCATGTCATTTTTGCTATCTTTAGCTCTGCTTTTCAATGATATGTTTCAAAAACAAAACTATTCATCATCAGTAGCTTCGGATAAATCTGTACTTGCAGACCTACAATATCAAAGAAAATGCCGCTCTGAACTAAGCCTGTCACTAACTTCACAACCATCATGTTGTTGTGACAGTAAGTCAAAAATAGTTGTTTATGTATAGTTATATCTGGTTTTAAAGCCTCTAAACATAAGACAAAAATACCACTATACCACTAAGACAGTTTCATTTTTTGTCTATTTTTGTTTAAGAAAAATTATATATATATATATATATATATATATATATATAGATGGTGAACTGTCTAGGGTGTACACTGCCTCTCGTCCTATGACAGCTGGGATAGGATTTGAGCCCCCCGCAACCCTGAATTAGATACAAGGTTAAGAAAATGGATGGATGGATGGATGGATGAATGGATGGATGGGTGGATGGTCCAAAACCAGCAAACTCCAAGTATTTATGTGATGACGAGTGCCAGAGGACCACAGGACCACTGGTATTCATTTTCCAAAGGTTAGAAGATGCAGAAAGGGAAACCTGTCTGCATGTGTCCCACATTTACCTTCCACTGGAATAAATTGTTTCTTTTTGTCTTCTTACAATGTGTGAAGTTGCATCAGCAAGGCCATACCAGAAAGACTTTTATGGTCCTTGGCATAGATAGAAAATCTTCTAGAGTTCTTGATGGAGCAGTGGTCTTCCAAAAGCCTTATTTGGCACTTTGATGATGGTAGTGGAGAGCTATGTTGAATACCAAGAACTCCCCAAGTTGTTCGGTTTGAACCTGACAAGAGCTATGATGCCATAATTTTCAATCTCATCCAGCCATTCCGTGATAGTTTTTGCCCTCTATGGAAGCTGCATTATTATGCTTTTCCACTTACTTATACAGGTTTTTTTCTTCCTGTGATTTTTCACTGATCTGTCTGTTCTTTACGTGTGTACACTCAAGTGATTACCCAACTTTACCTGCATCTTTGCAGACTTTATCAGACTTGCGATAACATTAACTTTCACAAGTTCTCACTGATTGTTACCTGAAGTCTCACCTATTGTTAAGACCCAATCTCAGCTCAAAGTGTCACTCCAAGTCAACTTATCAAAGACCTTTACATGAAATCTCTCACCTCCCGCTGCATGAACTAATACTGGAGGAGCACCATCAAGCTTGACGAGGCGCTCACCACCGCACACAGGTGAAGCCCCCGCAGAGAGATGGATTCTGATTCGCTTTGATGAATGACCATTACCATGTACTGATTGCTTCCATAAAAGAATGGCAGACTGTGGGCTCTGTGTACCTTAAAGGTTGCAATGCATGTCACACTGAAATAAGAGCTACCTGTAAAAACCAATCACATCATCAAGGCTGCCACTGATGGCAGGTCTCAGCTTAAATTGGAGAGTTGTTTAGTGGGAGCAGCGGGGCCACAATGAGCACAGCCTTAAATGTTACTGGGGAATTGAAGTCCTTGGCTCAGAGGGTGGTGGCTGAGTAAACTTCAGGAAAGTACAAACTTGATTGAAAAAAAATTTTTTTTGTCTCACACGCCAGCTTTCATTTTCTATGTGTGTGTTTTTCTCTGTGTGAGATGGAGAGGGTGCAAGAGATTGTGGGAGGTACATTGCAATGTACATTTTAAGTATTTCTGTTCATCATTAGTGGGGAGGAGCTGCTTGTGAGTTAATCAGTGAGATGTAAAGGTGTTTGATGAAGGCAGGGTTGGAAACAATGTCAGGTTTGTCACAGACGTCGGTGGCTAGGAAGTGGGGTTGCTATGCCAACCACTGACACAGCTGGTCTATCTTTAGAGAACACAATGAAGCTGTGTTTCAGCGGGCAATCATCAGATTCAGACAAAAAGAGGGCACCGAGCAAGAAAAAAAGGTCATCAGACAAGTTTATTCACAGTTTGATTTTGATCTCAAAAGCAGACATCCATATTGTCAGCTCGCTTGCGTTGTTTGTTTTCCCCCGCGAGGAAGAGTCATCACTGTGTATACCATTTTAGGTTCAAGTATTTTTCTATTTGATGTTGTCAATATCAAAGGGAAGATTAGCCCCGCTTTATACAAGACACTGATTCCTTTTAGCATCTGTCCGTCCATCCCTCTAATCCATATTTTTCAAAGGTAGGTAGGCATGTGAGACAGAGACTCTTAGGTTGTTTTATAAATAGAATCTACCTGTAATGGAAATACACAGAGAGCATGTCAGAACAATGGATGATTTAATGAGGCTGGTGTGAAAAACTAAGGCTTGCTCACTTCTTCAGATTGAAACATTTGTTTGTACCTGTCACCTTCCATTTAAAACTGCAATTACTGCATGTGAGGGAAGACTGTATGCAGGGCGCCACCTTAATTATCGCTTCTCACACTTTCAGACTTTCTGTTGCACCCAAAAGCGAGAAAGAAAGATGTGAACTTGTTCAGCAGCTTTCTTTATCATGATTTCTTGTCATTTTTTATACCTTTGTGATGTCATGCATAGTCCAGGTTCCAAAACCAAAGGGAAAAAAAGTGCACCCATCAAGTCAAAATCCCCAGCCTGCTCCAATTTTACCTCTGCTTCCAAATTGAACTGATGTTAGAACTATCTGGCATCATGCAAATTGTTAATAAATAGAGTGCTGCTTTTTGTATATCATGAGGGAATAACACATGAAATGGTCACAGTCAGAGCTAGGTCTCATCAGCCACAACTACATTCAATTCAATTCAATTCAATTCAATTTTATTTATATAGTGCCAAATCACAACAGTCACCTCAAAGCGCTTTATATTTTAGGGTAAAGACCCTACAGTATTAGACAGAAAACCCCAACAGTCAGATGACCCCCTATGAGCAAGCACTTGGCAACAGTGGGAAGGAAAAACTCCCTTTTAACAGGAAGAAACCTCCGGCAGAACCAGGCTCAGGGAGGGGCAGCCATCTGTTGGGGGGTTGGGGGTGAGGAGAAACAGAAGTGAGCAGAGGGAGACAGGACAAAAGAGACACTATGGGAGAGAGCCAGAGTTTAATAATAACTAATGATTAAATGCAAGTGGTGTATAAACACATGGAGAGTGAAAGGAAGTGAT
>VUQI01048448.1:0-10059 GCA_015106735.1 Paratilapia polleni | reverse complement strand
TTCTGAACAGAGATTTAAAAACAAAACACCTTTGGTCATGCTAATTGGCAGACTTGATATTTCCATTGACACACATCTAATAAAATAACAGCAACAACCTTTATTGACTTGACATGACATGCACGTAAGATATGAAAGACTTTGCTGGGTAAAACTTTACCAAGAATCAACATGGTGAATAGAGTCTACCTTCACCTGAGGGGTATACTGCGATGCAAGTTCAACATAGCCAGGCTTTCTTTGTGTTAGCTGGCTTGACAAAACCTTTCTCTTTTAACTCAGGCTTTAGGCTCTGTGCGCGCTCACATAAATGATGCGTCATTTCACTCTCTAACTGATGATAGAGATCCATTAAGAATACAAAAAAAAATCTAACAGTAAAATGCAGCACTGGCGCTGCAAAGCAAGTAAGACAAGAGAGTAATGTTAATCGTTAATTTGGCGATTTGATCATCAGAAGCACACAGAGCGCATTAGGTCTGAAACTTTAAATTGCATACACTTTACATTACAGGTTACTCTGTATGTTCAGCTCTGACCCTGTGCCACAGCCCAATAAAGGAGACGTGGAAATCACTTTAGTTTGTTGCCAGATTAAAGTGAAATTTATTTTATTGATTGAATAGGTGTTCTATTCCTATATCCTACAAATGCAACTGATCAATTTTCTCATCTGTGCTTTAGTAGTTTCAGCAGTGTATAAAAAAAAGACTTGGAATCAGTGAAAACATGGCACTCACAGCTGATTTTAAACCAAAACTCTGAACATGTTCGGCACAAGTTACCATAGTGATTTAGCCAGATAAAAAGAGAGCCACCTTTGTGACGCTGAAAACTCTGACTCTAGGCTCACCTTATCTTGCTAACCCATTAATCATAGTACACCCCTCAGATTTTCCCAGTTATCTGTGAATGTAAACATACCGTTGGCAATATAATGCAATCGAATAGAACAACCCCTACAGTAATTATAAATGTAACTGTAACTGTCAATGTTTGAAATGTTGTTGGAAACAGAAATGCAGAAATGATCACAACTGTGCTTATCTTCTAACTGAGCTGATTATGAACTAAAATATACCACGATCTGAACAGCTTATCACAGAGGCTTGAAGGGAAAAATTCACCTCAAAATCGGTTGTATATATTTCTGGCATGTATTTATCCATCTTGATTGCTTTGGTGTTAGTTAATCAGTTTTGGAGACATCAGCTGTAGAAGTGTCTGCCTTACTTGAGTTAAATGGGACCTATCTTGTGAGGCTTGAAACACCCAAAAATATATTTGCAAAACTCAGTAGCAATGTCTTTTTCCAGAAATTATGATCCGAGTACTGAAAAGAAATAGAAGTTATTTTCTCTTTTAACGTGTGTAGAAGCAAGCGTGCATTAACCTGAGGCAGCATGCTGAGATGTAAAGGTAAAAGGCGCCCTCCTTGGCTGAGCTGAAGTGTGAGCTAGCCACAGGTTTCTTTTGGTTGTCGGACGTAGGTCCAAAGGAATAAAATAGTTCCTAAATGTAATTTGTTATTTTGGTCCTTTTAAGCACCACAAGAAAAATAACATTTAGCTCCATTATACTAGAGAACACAGACATTTCTGCAGCTGATATGTTAAAGACTGGGCAGAAACCACAAAACAGTCTAGATGTAAAAAAAACAGCACTACAGGCCAGAGGAAAATTATCTACATTTGATTTTCAGGTGAACTGTCCCTTTAACTTTCTGGATGAAGCCCAGATCCTTATTTTGCAAACAGGCTCCAAGTTTGTCAAAATAGGCAACATTAAAACTACTGTCATTTTTTAAATACCGTAATTTATGGCATTACTGTATTGGATTCTATGTTGTAAGGTCTTCCTGTTATTTTCTAGTCCCTGTGGATCAGTACCCATTTGCACTTGAAATTGCTTTTAAACTGCAGGATGATTATGGACCACATTCTTTTTTGGCTACTTTGTAAATCTGTTGAAATTAATGTAGGAGCACAGAAAGGATGCCTTACTGCACAGTGTAGCTTTCAGTTTGGCAAGTTAAGTTAAGAACACATCGTTTCCAGTGGCCTTGCACAGAGAAGCCTTTCACCCATACGTCGTCTTTGAGGAAGTTGGGAAAAGTCAGGGAGTCTGGTTTGCTTGGCTGTTGAGTCAGTTTCAGGTATGTCTTTGAGGCACATAATTATTTTCAAACTTATCTTGAGAGGCAGGTGACATAACAGGTCAATAATCAGGAAACAAATTCAGGGTTTTTTTGTACACATCAGAGTTTCATTCTTAGTTATCTCACTGAAAGCACCAGTGATCCAGGAATCCTAACAAACTGTCCAAGCACTACATCAGCAGTGCGTTTTCTCAGGCTTACTACTTTAAAAAGGGAATTCATGTTCTTTCTGTGTCATCAGTTTATAGTACATTTAACAATGTGTATTTGCACCCAAATGACAACACTAGTGTGGAAAGAACCTCAGGGAGGAAGTGTGTTTTTTAAAGCTGTACTGTGGACCTGAAACACTTGTCACTGTATCACATGATCTGTCTGAAGAAAAATGAATGTACCAGAATACACACTGATGCTGTGTTTTTGTGGTCATGATGTTGTGATTTTATAGACCAGTAAGATTTTAGTTACTACTTTGCCCTCAATAAAATGTTTTATAAAGTCTTCATTCTTTGTGTTGCATGAAGTGTGTGCGTTCTTTATTTGTTGTGAAATTGTTTAGAAGCAGAAATGAGACATCAGGCAGAGAACAAATTCAAACTGAGTTTGGGAAACTTACTTTATTTCAATAGCAGTCAGTCTTTGTTCATTCCTTGATGATATAACTGGCATCATTAATATGCAAAAAAAACCCCAAAAACAATGATATGGATTTGAGATAAAAAGGTGCCATTATCAAAATAAAGCAGGGAATTTGTTTTTGCTCCGTTTAAGTGTAAGTGACCATCGTTCATGGCTTGGCTTCATTTATGGCTTTGGCTGGATCTGTTCAATTGGTAGTTGAAGTTGGTTTGGGTATCTCAGACGTCTCAGGTCCTCCTCCACCTGACACACACCAAACAAAACAAAAAAACAAAAAAATTACAGACTATCAAAAGCAATCATACTTTTTTTTTTTTTTTTTTTGGCTGATATTTCCTGTAAATAAACAGTTCCTTGTACATTTGTTTAAGAACAAAACATCTAAAGCAATGTGGATTGTGACTCTTAAGTAATTTAAGGTAAAACACCAGTCAGCCAACCTGAGCCAGCTCATCTTTGAGTTCATTGTATTTTTCCACGTCGAATCTCTTCTTCCTGGCCCCCTTATAAAAGTAATGCAGGAACTGCCTGTCTTTGGCATCTGGGTATACGTAATCCTGCGGGAGAGAATAAGGTAGGTTCACTATTTAAAATTAAATCTGTACAATGTGATGACTTTATACAAATGAGCTTTAGGTGTAACTAATTGTAGTAACATCCATTTTGGGAAATGTGCATATTTTCTTGTCAAGACTTAGACGAGAATATTGCAATCACTCTCACAGAGCAGACATGAAGCTGAGGAAAACAGTGAGCCTCAAAGCTTTTTATCATAACATTTATCATAACACTACATTTCAGATTTTTTTTTAACATCTAAAGAAGTGTAAAAACAGCTGCTTGAAGGGGGTTATTGTTAGTTCCTGGGCCTAGTGACTTGGGATGTACTTTTTGACTTTTTCCATGCTATTCACTAGGCTTAGCAAACAGGTGTATTTCCCAAAGTGAGGTCTTGAGATGATCAGGACATTTAGGAAAAAAATGACCCCTTAAGTGGGGAAAAAGAACCTGGAAAGTCAGTGAAATTTTTGGCACATGACTTGCTGAGTATTAGGTTCTAACTGCTAGTTGCTGTCCACGTAGCGTGACCAAGAATAATTATTAAAGTGAATTATCAGCAGTTACCCTGATAAGAAGTCAAGTAGAGCAGTATTTATTTATACTGGGAACAGCCATCAACCCTCAGAGCAATAAAATACAGGACATGTTTACTGTAGCTTCCACCTTGTTTTCACGGTCCACATTATAACACACGAGCATACGCAAGTCAGAAGGAACAACTTGTGAAATGGAAACATCTGAGGAGCACCTGAGCTGGAGGAAAACAACAGTGAATCAGTCACATATCTCTGAGTTTTACCAGTTTTGTAAGGATATAGTAGGCAAAAGCCCCCATGCTGGTCGAGTAGGTGATGAAATAAGTGACGGGCTCCATGACGTCCCATGAATAGACCCACCAGGTGAGCCAGGCCAGAGCGCCGCCCTGCACAGACAACAGTGCCAGGCCAATATAAAGAGCCCTGGAGGTCTGGAACTCAGCTTTATGGGACAGTTCTGCCTTCATCTGTCAGGTAATAAAACGAGTAGAGACAGGTTACCAAGTCTCAAACGCTAAACAAAACTGGCGCTGAAATGTCATCTTAAAATAAGGCTTTCAAGCGAATATAACATGGGAGAAAGAGTCTTTTAGGTCTATTACCTTCTCCAGAGGCGAAAGCTCCTGTTTGAGGTTGTCCAGTTTCTCCAGCAGTTCCCTCTCTTTCAGCAGTTGGTGTTCAGGCTGGTGAAGTGCTGTGTGCAGCAGGTGCACGACATGTTTCATGTCCTCCAGCTCCACAGCGTGCTCAGTGGATGCACACACTGCAACAGAGGGGACAACAGGGCAGGCAAGGAGGAGAAAGTGAAATATGAGAGAAATATATATATATATATAAGATAATAACCACAATTTATTAGCAGGATCAAGTGTAATTGTAAAAGTGCCAAATGAGAATTTATGAATGGAGACAAAGGTGCTGTACCCTTTTCAGGAGCGCAGACATTATAAACTGTATCGTTGATGATGAGCTGAAAGTCCTTGTCCAGCAGGGCATCTATCAGCGTGCTGTTGGCAACACGTTCTCCATCTGTCACAACAAGTGTTGAATTGCATTAGTACAACTTTATCTTTTACACCCAGGAAAAAGAGTGTAACCGACCAAACTAATTTAATAAAACACAATAGAGACAAAAAGCATATAGAAAAAATATAAAAGTATCCTGCACACACCACATGAACTGCTGAGAAGCGGCCTGACACGGAGTCAGTAATTTACAGCTTCAAGAATGTAAACTCAACGCTGCATAACTACAGTTCGTGGATGGGAGTGAGATCTGTGTGGAAAATAACATATCTGCTGATCTCTGCTGCTCAGGTCTAACGTCCTATTTCCTAAAATGATAATCTTTGTGACAGCCTGTTTCCTTCACAGAAAAAAAACGTTTTTCCACAGCAATGTGAGTTGCACCTGTAACTTAAGGAGTGCTGCATCACAGACCAAGAACAATAGCTCAGATACCCTTTCTAACTGCTCTGTGGTTACAAGTGTGTCAACAACACCACAAACTGAACTGGTTCCCATACTACTGACCAAGTGGCTACAACATGACTAAAGGAATGAAAATGAAATGTGTTTTACTGTTAAAGAAAATGGCCTTAATTTTTTGTGTTTCTTCTAGAATTTTTTGTTTTCCTCTTCAAGTGATTTTTCACCGGTTTCAAAACACGGCACCCACGTGACCCTCAATGCAACATGACCATCAAACCTTTGGTCAGAGGTACAGGTGCGTGAAGACAGTATAGGCCAGTGTAACCTCATGCCATTCCCTCGAGCTGAGAGAGGAGCCACAGAGGTTTGCAACATTATCTGTATGTAACACAAAATCCCTGATTTTCTTCAGGCTTGTTGTTTTCAGACTCAAACAAACACTGAGTTAAAATATGCAGCACTGCTCCCTAAAATCTGTCAACAGACAGCACACATTGACTTTTAAATTCCCTTTAAAGCCATAATCTGTGCTGTAAGATCATAAGGTAGATACTGCCCTGTTTTAAGGGGAAGGAAACCAGTGACCTACTGTACTAAAAATGGGCTCAGTTACTCACAAGGAAATGGAATTAACTAACTGTTCACTGTTGAATAGAAAATGAGGAAATGTTTGCTAAATATTGTGGCGGCATCTTGCTCGACTAACCTGTGCTGCTGTTCAGCCTTTTTACACACAACCTGCCAAACCAGACTGACTGCACCTGATGCATACTCAGCATGCCTTACCTTTAGAGAGAACAGAAGCGGTAGCTCCTGGGTCCTCTCCCTGCAGATCGGCAATCAAGTCGCCTACGCTCATCAGCATGGGCCTTAGAAAGAACAGACACTTCTCATTCCTGGATGGCAAGGGGACTTCCAGAACCAAACGGCCATATTTGTACCTCAAAGATACATCTGCAGCACAACGAAGAGAGGACATGTACTTTTAGAGTGTTAAGCTTGCATTTATTATGCCAAGTAAAGTAAATCTGAACCAAATTCGCACTTTAGCCAAAGGTAATGAATTTAAAGTCACAAACCAGGTGCAGACATATGACATACCAGTTTAATATTATGTGGATGTAATAACATGATATTACCACTGGAGGGAGCAAATGTACTGTAGAAAAGAGCTTGATAATTTCCAAGCGGAGGCCTTCTGTATTGAACCTAGAAGGAAGGATAGGAAGGAAGAATGAACAAAAGAAAGACATGACTCAGTTTATTCTTTGTGTTCTCACGTACACACACCCCGCCCTCGGCAAACTGTCATGTCAGCAGATCCAGAGCATACTAAAAGGAGGCATTCTGAAAAAAACAAAAAACATAATGCACGTAGAAACAGTCTGCCACAACCCAGTTCAGTCGTGTTTATCAAGCTGTGGCATCGTTCATGATATGCTTTTACTCCAAAATGAATTTATTCTATTACACTGGCTGCTGAATGCTTTTCACTTCCTTTCCAAGTGGTTTATGATTTGACCAGTTGATAGTACAGATTGGCGTGATTAAACCAGGTGATGCGTGACTTTATTTTTATGACGAGAGCAATAAATGCTTAATGAAATACCAGTGTGTCTCTCAGTATAGAAGTACTATCACACAGCGAGACCTCAGGACTCCTGGCAGTGGAAAAGACTTCCATAAAGAACAGTTCATTATTCCAGTCAGCAGGGGTACTTCTTTGTCCTACACTTGGCATTCGTTGGGTATAGTCCTTCCATTTTAAATGCAAACTTGTAACATGAAGTTGCAAGCATAGCCAAACCAGCACAGATGTACTAAATCTGACCGCAATATGTTCAGATTCTGGACACTCTGCACTATTTCTTATTAAGCTGAAAGTCAGAGGGGTCCCACTTGAATACAGGTTCATCCCATTAACACCCAGGGATGTTGCAGACACCCTCTCCCATCCCTTTGCCTTCCAGCTGGGAGTTTGTTCAATCAATATTACATTAAAGCAGAACAAGGGAGCTGTCCATTTTCATGGGAGGAGAGAGCAGACAAGCCTTGAAGCACAGCAACAGAGCAGAGGCCAGATGTGCCGTTCCTCACACTGTTTTGGAGAGAGGGCTTTAACAGGGAAAACAAGATTCACATAGAGCAATGAGTAACATGTACTTTAACCTGAAGCTTACCCTGAAATATTTAGAACCACAGAGGTTAAAGCAAAGCGTGAAACTGCTTTAAGAAAGCACATCCAGCTTAAAAAAAAAAAAGCTACTAAATGACTACATACAAATTCAGAATACCACGGCTCGTGTATCAGCTATGTATCACACAGTGAAGCAAAATGTGGACAACAAGTGCTCCCATGAGTCAAATTTGAGTTGCTCCAGATAGAGACAGAGTGCAATTAAGTGCCGCCCACACTGGAGGGGAAAACAATGTGAAGGTGCCTCCTGTCTGATAGCAAAAAACTGAAAAATGCCTAATGCTGCAGTGTTGTGGGTAAGAAATCCAGAACTAATAAGCTGCAGGACCAAAAATCTGAGCCTTTCATCAGGATACCAAGGTGGATGAGGACAATAAAACAGAAGGCATTAGTGGAAAGAACAGGAAAATTGTGGGATCCTGACAGTCAGTGTGTATTTGTGTGCTGTAAGCATTTTGTTCCTAACAAGTCAAATATCCGAATGGACTGGCATTTATGTGTATACCACTCTTCTGTTCTTACTGATCACTCAAAGTGCTTTACCTTACACTCCACATTCACCCATATTCTTACAGCAGTGTAGTCTATACACTTATACTTTATCCATGTCACATCCACACCTACAGGCAATTCAGAATCACCAACTGATCCCACGCAAGAACAGGGAGAACATGCACACCAAAAGGTCCCAGGAAGGTTAGAAATCTAGACTATATATAAAGGACTGAAATAGCTTTTGGGTCTGACAAGTGAAGCCAATGTGTAAGTACTTTAAACCTGCATTCCTTCTAATAGCCAGCAGAGGGGAGCTCCAGTCCATGGGAGAACAACCCTCAGCTCCCTTGTCTGTGACTTCAATGGACACTTTCCAGATGATTATATGGTCTAAATCACTAGTTTGAAGTCTTACTGAATACAACATGATGTTCAATTTGTAAATTACGGTCATTAGACTCAAAAAACAGGATAAAGCAAGGCAAGCCTACAAGTAGCTCACAAGTAGCTACTGTATGAACATTTAACAGTCACCTGGAGGCTTCACAATGGGACCTCAAAAACCACTGGGTGATGTCACGCTGGCTATGTCCATCTTTTTTAAACAGTCTATGATTTAGACGTTCTTGAGGCGACAGTGGTGACGCTGCATCATCGGGCCGCCAAATGTCAGTTTTAGGTAACAATGTTTCTCTAAGTTAAGCCAAAGCATTTTGACTTGTATTACAGAAGAATGTGTAGACTTCAGAAAGCTGTGACTAATGTCATTATGTTTATGTCATTTGTTAATAAGTGTGGTTTGTAACAGCTAACTAGACAAAAGGTGCCAAAATAATTTCACCAGCAAATGGTATTTTGCTAGTGTTTTTAGCCCCGTGTTGCATATTTTCAGTGTATGACATGTTGTTTTCTGTTTCTATGTTTTTGTACAGCTCAGAAAACGCTTATTTCAGCTCCCTGTGCACTTTGGGAAAAATTATTTTCATGCTTATACATTTTTAAAAACAGCAGTGAAACATGTTGCCTGAATAAATATACAGTGCTTAACAAATTTATCAGACCACCACCCAGTGTAAGGTTTATGCCACAGCTGCCCTAAATTAACAGTATTGCTAATTACCAAAATAATTTTTTATGTTTCTGTAATGCTTAATCCACCAGTATGCACAAGCTCTTTAATCGAAATATTTTTAATGCTAAAATATAATTATTGTTGTTATCCATGAATAAAAAAGCAGAAAAAAATAATAAAGCACATTATTATTTTTTGATTAAGATGCCAAATTACAGTTATTTTACTTGCATTCCTGAACAGAAAAATTAGTTTTAGTGGTTGAACGTTGTGTTTGATTAATTTCTGACTTCTCAGAGAAGTCCACTATGTCGGCTCTAATTTGAAGTTTGAAATTCCTCACTGCTGGTCAAAATGGTGAAAAGTTGAGAACTTACTGCAAAGGAGAGTCCACATTAAAGCATTTTGTGATGCTGGATGGTCTTTCTCGTTTTTATGAAAGGTGGTCTAAAAAAGTCTTTTTCTGAGTATATTTTTTCCTGACTTTTTTCTTTTTTCTAGTCAAATATAATCAAATATAAAAATGTCTTCTTCTTTCAGCTGTTCCCTTTAGGGGTTGCCGCAGTTGGTCATCTGCCTACATTTCACTCTCTCCCCAGCATCCTCTTCTGTCACACCAACCCTCTGCATGTCCTCCTTCACTACATCCATGAATCTTCTCTGTGGTCTTCCTCTTTCCCTCCTGCCTGGCAGCTCCATTTTCAACATCTTTTGTCCAGTATATCCACTATCCCTCCTCTGTGCATGTCCAAACCATCTCTGCCTTGCCTCTTTTTGTCTCCAAACCACTTAACCTGAGCTGTCCTTCTAATGGACTCATATATATATATATATACATATATATATATATATATACATATATATATATATACATACATATATATATACATATATATATACATATATATATACATATATATATACATATATATATACATATATATATATATATATATATATAAATTTAATA
>VUQI01048447.1:23461-42808 GCA_015106735.1 Paratilapia polleni | reverse complement strand
ACCCCATTGAAAACCTCTGGAATGTGATCAAGAGGAAGATGGATGGTCACAAGCCATCAAACAAAGCTGAGCTGCTTGAATTCTTGCACCAGGAATGGCATAAAGTCACCCAACAGCAATGTGAAAGACTGGTGGAGAGCATGCCAAGACACATGAAAGCTGTGACTGCAAATCAGGGTTATTCCACCAAATACTGATTTCTGAACACTTCCTAAGTTAAAACATTAGTAATTTGTTGTTTAAAAATGAATATGAACTTGTTTTTGTTTTTGTTTTTTTTGCATTATTTGAGGTCTGAAAACACTGGACCTTTTTTGGTATTTTGACCATTTTTCATTTTCTGCAAATAAATGCTCTAAATGAAAATATTTGTATTTGGAATTTGGGAGTTATGTTGTCAGTAGTTAGTTTAGTATAGAATAAAACAAAAATGTTCATTTTACTCAAACATATACCTATAAATAGCAAAATGTGAGAAACTGATCATTTTGCAGTGGTCTCTTAATTTTTTCCAGAGCTGTATATATAGATAGACAGATAGATAGATAGAGAGAGGCAGCTGGATAATGTGGTGGCAATATTATATTTGGAACAATAGGTCCCTTGACCGGGATTCAAACCCCGGACATCACCAAGCTTAACAAGGTCTGTGTCAGGTGTTGTGGAACCAGGACATGCTGATGAGAAATGGGCTACTGGAGCAAGGCATACATGGACAAGGACTGAGAATGTGGAATTGATGGAATGCTACCATGCCAGCTGACCCAGTGAGAGAGGTTATATGCAATGCATGTGGGAACTATAGATGAGTAGATGACCAACATCTACACTGACCAAGAAGCACGTGGTAGCTCAGTGCTATATCATCAAGACAGCTACTATCAAAGCTGGAGATCCAGAGGCTACAGCACAGTGGGAACAACAGCGAGCAGTATGGGTATAAAGAGCCTACCCTGATAGAAGAGAGCAGTGTAATTAAACTAGATTATTCCCAACCACCTGCAATGATAAATGCATCTACTGAGCTGAAGAAGAGCTGAAGATTAAGGAAGCCACCCAACCAAGAGCACTGCTTGCCTGGCTCACTGACAAAGTCCCATCAGAGGAGATGCTTCATGGTACGTGTGACTGGGTGAATGTGGCATGTAGTATAAAACGCTTTGAGTACTCAAAAACGAGTAGAAAAGCACTATATAAGTACCAGTCCATTTACCATTTACCATTTAACTGAAGTGCAGAGGGTCGTCATGAGAGACAGGTCCTGGATGAATAAGAGGTACCATAAGATGTCCACAACTGAGGCCCTAGAAACTGCCAAACAAAGGCTCACAGCTCTGGTCACTACGCTGAAGAGATACACCGGAGAAGCAGAGGCCAAGAGAATAAACAACCTGTTTTCCAAAGACCCATCCAGGGTGTAAACTCAGCTACAAGGGAACAATAACAAGAAGGCAGACCCACACAGAGCTAAAACTGAGCAATACTGGAAGAATATCTAGGAGAAAGACACGTCACATAACACCAACGCCAAATGGCTCGTAGACCTAAGAGCAGACCACAGCAACCTCCCAGAACAAGAACCTGTCAACATTACAAAGGCAGATATCTAACAGCGAGTCTCAGGAATGAAGAGCTGGACAGCACCAGGATCTGACATGATCCACGCCTACTGGCTGAAGAAGCTAACAGCACTCAATGAACGCCTGGCGGTACAAATAAGTGGGCTGCTAACAGCAGGTACTCATCCAGACTGGCTAACACAGGGCATAACAATCCTGATCAGGAAGGATCCCCACAAGGGTACGACACCATCTAACTACCTGCCGATTACCTGCCTCTCCACAGCATGGAAGTTCCTCTCAGGCATCATAGGAGCCAAGCTCAGTAGGCATATGAGTCAATACATGAGCACAGGAAATAACACCAGAGGGTCAAAGCACCAGCTACTGGTTGATAAAGCAGTACACCAAAACTCTAAGACATAGCAGACCAACCTGAGCACCGCCTGGACTGACTACAAGAAAGCCTGTGACTCAGTGCTCCGCACATGTATACTGGAGTGCTCGGCACTGTACAAGGATAATAGTGCACTAATAACGTTCATCAAGAACTCAGCGGAAGACCACACTGGAGGCCAACTCCAAGGCAATCACACAAGTCACTATCAAGTGTGGAATATACCAAGTTAATGCACTGTCCCCAATGCTGTTCTGCATAGGCCTCAACCCCCTAAACCAGTTCATTGCAAAGAGCGGATACGGATATAGATTCAGGAGTGGAGTGACCCTAAGCCAGATCGTGTATGCCAGGAGTGAGCGAGACATCAATTCACTGATCCACCTCACCAGGATCTACCGTGAAGACATCGGGATGTCATATGGACTGGATAAGTGTGGCCGAATGGTTGCAAAGAGAGGGAAGGTGACTCGGACTGAAAGGATGGAGTTGCCAGAAGGCAGAATAGCGGACATACAGGACAGCTACAAGTACCTGCGTATCCCACAGGCCAACGGGAACTATGATAAAGATGCACGAAGGTCAGCCACAGCCAAATACCTCCAGAAGGTAAGACAGGTGCTGAGAAGCCAGCTCAACAGTAGGAATAAGATCCAAGCCATCAATACATATACCCTCCCAGTCATCAGATACCCAGCAGGAATAATAAGCTGGCCACAGGAGGAGATAGATGCCACTGATGTCAAGACACGAAAACCCCTCACAATGCACGGAGGTCTCCACCCAAAGTCCAGCACCGTGAGGCTCTATGAGCAATGGAAAGAGGGAGGGCAAGGATTAGTGAGTGTCAGAGCCAGCATCCAGGATGAATCAAGTGGCTGGGATAGTGTACAGGAACATCTATGCCACATATGAATTACAAGTCCCGATGGGAGACACCACTGAAGGTGGTTGAGAACAACAGAGCTTAGGTCCTGTGGGACTTCAAGTTCCAGACAGAGAAGGAGCTGCTGGCCAACCAACCAGACATAGTAATGGTTGACAAGGAGCAGAAGACCGCAGTTCTGATAGATGTGGCAATCCCAGGGGATAGCAACATCAGAAAGAAGGAGCACAAGAAAATAGTGAAGTACCAGGGGCTGAAGGAACAATTGCAGCAGATGTGGAAGGTAAAATACTAAAGTTGCCCCAGTGGTAATAGGAGCATTAGGAGCTGTAAACCCCAAACTAGAAGAATACATAAATAAATAAATAAAATTATATCTATCGATCTATCTAAATAAAATTCCCCACTCGCCCTGTGGGCGGTCTTTTTTGTCCTTCAAGCTCGGGTCCTCTACCAGAGGCCTGGGCACTTGAGGGTTCTGCGCAGTATCTTAGCTATTCCTAGGACTGAGCTCTTCTGCACAGAGATCTCAGATGTCATTCCTGATGGAGCCACTCTCTCAGTTTGGGGGTCACTGTCCTAAGTGATCCGATTACCACGGGGACCACTGTTGCCTTCACCTTCCACATCTTCTCTAGCTCTTCTCTCAGCCCTTGGTATTTCTCGAGCTTCTCATGTTCCTTTTTCCTGATGTTACCATCACTTGAGATTGCTACATCGATCACTACGACCTTCTTCCTCTGCTTGTCCACCACTACTATGTCCAGGTGGTTAGCCATCACCAGTTTGTCCGTCTGTATCTGGAAGTCCCACAGGATCTTAGCTTGGTCATTCTCAACCACCTTTGGAGGCGTATCCCATTTTGACCTTGAGACTTCCATGCCATACGCAGATGTTCCTGTACACTATGCCAGCCACTTGGTTATGGCGTTCCATGTACGCCCAGCCTGCTAGCATCTTGCACCCTGCTGTTATGTGCTGGATTATCTCAGGGGCATCTCGGCACAGCCTGCACCTGGGGTCTTGCCTGGTGTGGGGTAGACCCCAGCCTCTATTGATCTTGTGCTTAGAGGTTGTTCCTGTGCTGCCATGATTAGTGCCTCTGTGCCGTCTTTCAGTCCTGCTTTGTCCAGCCATTAGTAGGATTTTTCAATATCAGCCACTTCTTCTATCTGCCGGTGGTACATGCCATGCAGGGGCCTGTCCTTCCATGATGGTTCCTGTTCTTGCTCCTCTTTTTTTGGGGTTTCTGCTGCCTGAGGTATTCACTAACCACATTATCAGATGTAGCCATCTTTCTGATGTACTCGTGGATCTTTGTTGTTTCATCCTGGATAGTGGTTGTGACACTTACTAGTCCTCGGCATCATTCCTTCTGCTTAGCGTACAGATTCAGTGTGCTATATTTGGGGTGAGACCATCCATGCATTGGAAGGAGCTTTCTTGTCTTGATGTCAATGGCTTCTATCTCCTCCTTTGGCCAGCTTATTATCCCAGTGGGGTATCTGATGACTGGTAGGGTGTAGGTGATGATTGCCTGGATCTTGTTCTTCCCATTCAGCTGACGTCTCAGGACTTGCCTTACTCTCTGCAGGTATTTGGCAGTAGCAGCTTTCCTAGTGGCCTCTTCATGGTTCCCATTTGCTGGTGGATTCCAAGGTACTTACTGCTATCCTCAATGTCTGCTATGTCGCCTGCTGGTAGTGGAATTCCCTCAGTTCTGATCACCTTCCCTCTCTTTGTTACCATCTGACTACACTTCTGCAGTCCGAATGACATTCCGATGTCATTGCTATAGAGCCTAGTGGTGTGGATCAGTGAATCGATGTCTTGTTCACTCCTGGCATACAGCTTGATGTCATCCATGTAGAGGAGCTGAGGTTTGCTCTATTCCGTAGTTGGTATCTGTAGCTGGTCTTGTTGATGATCTGGTTGAGGGGGTTCAGGCCTATGCAGAACAGCATGGGGACAGAGCATCTCCTTGGAACATCCCCTAACTTCCCTCCATGGTATCTTGATTTTAGCCTCTAGTCTTCTTCTCCATGGAGGATATTGCTCCTTGTGGCTGGTGTTCATCTTATAGTCAAGCATCTCAAGGATCACTGTTGCTGTGGATAGATCAGCTGGTTGGCTTCAGTGATGGTCGCAATAGGGATTGTCCACAATGCTGCATTCACTTTATATTATATATATATATATATATATATATATACTATATTGCCAAAAGTATTTGCTCGTCTGCCTTCACACACATAAGAACTTGAGTGACATCCCATTCTTAATCCATACGGTTTAATATGATGATGGCCCACCCTATGCAGCTATAACAGCTTCAACTTTTCTGGGAAGGCTTTCCACAAGGTGTGTTTAGGGGAATTTTTGACCCTTCTTCCAGAAGCGCATTTGTGAGGTCAGACACTGATGTTGGACGAGAAGGGGCAATCCATAAACTGTTCCCACAAAGTTGGGAGCATGAAATTATCCAAAATGTCTTGGTATGCTGAAGCATTAAGAGTTCCCTTCACTGGAACTAGGGGGGCCGAGCCCAACTCCTGAAAAACATCCTGCACCATAATCCCCCCCTCCACCAAACTTTACACTTGGCACAATGCAGTCAGACAAGTACCATTCCCCTGGCAACTGCCAAACCCAGACTCATCCATCAGATTACCAGACGCCAAGCATGATTCGTCATTCCAGAAAACACGTCTCTACTGCTCTAGAGTCCAGTGGCGGTGTGCTTTACACCACTGCATCCGACGCTTTGCATTGCGCTTGGTGATGCAAGGCTTGGATGCAGCTGCTTGGCCATGGAAACCCATTCAATGAAGCTCTCTGCACACTGTTCTTGAACTAATCTGAAGGCCACTTGAAGTTTGGAGGTCTGTAGCTATTGACTCTGTGCACTATGCGCCTCAGAATCCGTTGACCCCACTCTGTGATTTTACGTGGCCTACCACTTTGTGGCTGAGTTGCTGTCGTTCCCAATCGCTTCCACTTTGTTATAATACCACTAACAGTTGACTGTAGAATATTTAGTAGCAAGAAAATTTCACGACTGGACTTATTGCACAGGTGGCATCCTATCACGGTACCATGCTGGAATTCACTGAGCTCCTGAGAGGGACCCATTCTTTCACAAATGTTTGTAGAAGCAGTCTATATGCCTAGGTGCTTGATTTTATACACCTGTGGCCGTGGAAGTGATTGGAACACCTGAAGTCAATGATTTGGATGGGTGAGTGAATACTTTTGGCAATATAGTGTATATAGATATACATAGTTAGATAGTTAGTTTTTGTCTTTTGTGTCATTTTTAATTTTCTTTTTGGTTATTTTTTTTTAAGTAGTTTTATTTTGGTTTTAGTTTATATTAACTTTGCTGTAAACACTAAAACTGCTCAAAGCACCCAATGGACAGAGGTCAGGACACAGTGTTTACTGTACAAATGAGTAGACAAACCCAAAAATGCTGGGGCTTCCATGTACACATATATCATGACACAGTCAATATCCAGCCATGTTCTGTGACGTATAGCACGTATAGCAATGCTAAAGATTATGATAATGATGATAATGATCATTGTTTTGGAGATGTCAAAAGGAAAAGTGCAGTGACTCTGAAAAAGAGGTTCCTTGTTGTCGAACAGATAGCAGGAGCTTCAGTCAACTGGCTAGTGTTTTTAAATAAACAGCAACTTAAGTGACATCTGCATACAGATCTATTGGAAAGATGTAGGTAAATAAGGTCTGTCGACAATTTTACAGAGGATTGCAATGCAAAAGCAGCCTCAATACAGAGATGTCTACAGAGATGTGGGAAAGAAAAAACAAAAACAAAACAAAAAAAAAACGATATGGTCAAATTAGTCACTCTTCATATTGTTGACCAAGTGCATGTGTGGTGTATACCAACAGACAGCCCTTACTGCTTGCTACAAGTGTAAGATTAGATTAATTTTTCATTGCAAAGAGTAACAAGTTTTGCAATACAAGTAATCAGTTACTTAGTTTGTTAAATAAGAAGCCTGTTACTGTTGAGGCCTCAGTCACACAGGCCCAGAGACAGGTCCGTAACCCCCTGGCAACCTCTGGTTGTTAAGGAAAAATGTGTATTCGCTGACCAGTTGGCGAGTGGTTGCTGGAGGTTGCTGGCTGCCGCCAGGTGAAACTGGTCACAAAGAGGGTGCTGCACCAAAAACCTCCTTGCTCTGGTCACTACCAGATTGCTGTGGTCACCCGTAGTTTGCATAGAAGACGTGACTTGTATGCAAACACTCTGGGCTGTACTGAAACTTGAAAAAGTGCAAACTCGAAATGGAAATGGAGAACGTCCATTTCGAGTTGCCACTGGCAACTCAACACAGAGAATCAGCATCAACAGCAGGGCCTTGGTTGTCTCTATAGCAGAGCAAAACAAATGGATGATTTTTGAACTTTTAAATAACAATTTCCATTAGAGAGAGGGAGATTTAGGACTCTCGTGGCCCATTGAGCCTGTATGCATAATTGATGTGGTGGTGTGTTTGGAGAGCTGGTAAATGATGGTGATTGGATTCAAATTAAGACGCTTTCAGGGAGAATTGCTCAAATGCTACCAAAGAGGCTTACAGAGCTATATATATGAATTATCCCAGACAGGACGAACTTGACTAAGCGTAGCCATTTTCCAGTGTTTTGTGTTACATATAAAATATAATATTCAGTTTCCTAAAGTAACAAATTACCATTTCAAGTTGAACAAGCAAGTGTGTGTCTTGAAAGACAAAAGGAAGTACATATTACATATATATCATTCTGGGTTGCATGGCCAGTTTATTTGACTCTGGACAGTCAAAACTTATAATATAAAACACAACCACAGTCAGCAGACACATTTCCACTCCCTCATATTAAGGCAATCTTGTTCCTGCTGCTTCTGTCAGTAAGTTAAATCTTCTTTAGATATACTTGTAAGTTCCACTGACTCCACAGCCTTCTGAGATCTCTACTTTTATTACAGCAGACCACTTCCTATAGTGTACAGAGAGGGCATTTATGAAGAATGTTCCACCCAACTGATTTCCATTGTGCTCATCAATACCTGGATCTCCTGGATGAAACAATGATGACAAATTTAACTTGAAAGGCACCCCCAGAGAGGGTATACAGCCCTATTTTCATGAAAGTGATCTAGCTCTATACCAAAAATGAGTTCTTACTTTACCCACCTCTCCTATGTGAATGAAAGGGTAGTTTGCACATCAAGACATTCAAGGGAAAAGTCATACTGAACAGTAGGCATCTGATTTGCATGATGAAAATAAATCACATAGCTTAATGAAGCTTTATTCTTTAGTAACCGAAGTAGACACACTGATGGAATCTGAAGGCAGACCCTTAAAAATTTTTTAAAGAAATATTTATGCTACCAAGTCAACATTAGTTAAGACTGTACCCTGTGACATGCCTAATTGGTGGTGGGATGCCTGTCAGCCACCACGACCCTGATCAGCATAAGTTGTAAGGGTTGTTAGGGTCTACAAAATTCACATTTTGGTAAGCGCCGTTTCAGCTTTAAAAGTTGCACAAATTAACACTGCCTTTGTCTCTCTGCATCAACACAAGGAAACAGCTCATCATCTCTGACAGTGAGTTTCTGTAACAAAACATGTCACAGGAGCCTTCACAGTCTTCTGCAGATTAAACTGATTAAACACTATAGCCCTGATTAACTCAGAGAGAATCACTATAGACCATTGGCCTTGCAACATTAAGACTAAGAATAAGACTTGCAAATTAACAACCTTCACTTCAGAGCAGGGGATAACTAGTCACAACATAGTTTTTCTGTTTATTCAGCTTACTCACTGCACGAATTTTAATTTCAGGGGAGCAAGTACACCTAGATAACACTTTCTATAGAACTAATAGCCTTGTGCCCAGCAGTTTGGATAAATAAACAAACACACACACACACAGTTACACCCCAATTAAGGATAAAGTAAGGAGAATACAAGGAAGGAAGACCCAGGTACCTATAGCTAATTTTCATACTATTCTAAATATCTTGGAATTTGGGATGGGCATGTTTTAATGAAAAGATGTTTTAAATTAATGTTGAAAAGCTTCTAATATAATTTAAAACCTTTAAATTTGCTATTTAAAAAAGCAGAAATATAATCAAACTACAGCACATTATCAATATAGTTAAGGCTCGGGGAGCTGAATAGATGCCTACACAGAATTTCTGTCTCATCGTTGAGGTTATAATTGGAACACTTCTTCCTTTTTGAGCTCTGGGCTATGATGACCTTGAGTGTCAGCTCTGTCATTTAGGTAGCTGATTCATTTGTTAATACACACCTGCACTGTTCTCAGACACAGCAGAATTATAGGCAGTCACTATAATGTTATCAAGGCACATACGCACTTTCGATTTCACACATAACTGTGCATGCCAGGTTGCATACACATCATTAGAGCCATTGATTTGACATCACAGTGAATTATGATCTTGAAAAGTAGAGGCCTCCATTTAGGTGCATCAGATTATTGACGGAAATCTGGTGGTAGCAGCTCGACATTAGCCAGCCATTATCTTCTGGCTGTCTATTGGCTTTTGAATGAGGAGATATCTGCATCAGAGAAATAGAAGGTAATTTGAATCTACCATGGACAGACGTGAAAAGAAAATAATATGCCTCTTACCCCCCCTCCCCAGTGGATTGAAATGTCTGCACCATTATCCTTCCTGCTATCGACAAATGCTGATGCCCTCGCCACAAATTTGCTATTTGGATCTGCCAGCATATGTTTCAGGGCTAAACTTCAGAATGATGCTTCGACTGTAATCCTAGTATTTTTGCATATGAACAGCATGCTGTTCATATGGCCTGTCTATTCATAGACACACTGTTTTTTGAGCTGCAATCTGAAAAAAAATCTGTCCCCGTTATTCCCTTCACCATAGGAGGGAAATCATACATACACTCTCACACAAACAAATACACACACACACACACACACACACACACACACAAACACACTCGTTTTGACATCTTAGTGGGGAACTCCGTTGACATAATTCTTTCCCTAGCCCCTTACCCTAACCCTAACCATCAGAACTGAATGCCTAACCCTAACCTTTACCCTAAACCTAATCATGACCTAATTGTAACCCTAACCCTAAAACCACATTTTGAGCCTCAAAAATGCTCAAACATGCCTTCATATTCGTGAGGACCAGAGTTTTGTCCTCACAAATCACGGTTGGTCCTCACAACTAGTTTTATGCGAAATTTTGTCCTCTTTGTCCTCTTATGTGAAATTTTGTCTCTAAACACACAGACAGCTTCTGTCTGGAAGACCTGTAGGCCTGTAGGTTTGCTGTACCAACGTCTTCCAGCATCTTCTGGGTCATCTTCTGGGTCTTATGAACATATGCCAAATACTACTCCTGTGACTAAGAGCACACTGCTCATGTTTGAAGGGATAGTTCACCAAAATGTTAAAAAAAAAAAATGTATTCTCCAACCCCTCCAATGATACAGTTGTGGTCAGAAGTTTACGTACACTCATCATGGGCATGAATGTCATGCTAATTTTGGGCTTTTAAAGATTTCTTTGAACTGTTCTTTTTCCAGGGTGGAATGATTGTACAGCATACACTTTAATGACTAAAAAAAACAAGAATTGGGTGCAAAAGTTTGAATTTATTTTGGATTTTCTCTAATCCACACAGGGTCAAAATTATACATACAGGCTCTGCATTTATTTGCCCGGTTTTTGAGGTACACTATGAGCAGCATTTCTTTCTCAACATTTCTCTTTTTCCCTGAAACTGCAGAATTCACTTTTGTGTATAAAAACCACTATTTATTTATTAGCTGGACATTAGTTAAGACCAGATGAAGCTTGTTTATATTTTAAAAGAGGGTGCTGTAGAAAGTAAGTCATTCAAAAATGATGAGAAGAGGACAAATAAACCTTTAACAGTCCCATATATCCCTTTGCAACTTTTATTATACACTTTATTACTTTACAAATGGGTCATTGTCTCACTGTTTAAATATAGGCCTAATCTGGTCTACTTGTCATACTTACAGCTCAGTTACAGCACTGGCAAATTATGTGGCCTGGACATGGCCCAAACCTCATGAGCCAGGTAGGTCAAGGTAACAGTAGTGTGGGTCAAATCACAACAGACCTCACATATGACCCATATCAGGACGTGGCTGAGTTGCAGAATCCAGACTCACTATCAGTGACTCTGTCAGTCAGATCTAGTAAAAGCTGACAATGTGGGACACATCTGGGGCAAACATTAATTTTTAATCATTCCCAAGAAGACTGCTACTCAGTGTTTAATCTGAACAAAAATAATACATTGATACATTGACATAGAGTCAGGTCCATAAGTATTTGTACAAATGACACAAGTTTTGTAATTTTGCCTTATTTAAACTAATTTAGACATTTAAATTCTACAGTGGATTTTAAATCAGTCTATTATGATATGACTAAAGTACAGAATTTCAGCTTTAATTCAAGCAGTTTACCAAATTATTGCATTAACAGTTTAGGAATTAGAGCCATTTTTATAAATAGTCCCCTATTTTCAGAGGCTCAACATTAATTGGACAAACTAACATAATTTCATATATGAGGAGTGTTTACTACTTGGATGAAGATCCTTTGCAGTCAATGACTGCCTGAAGTCACTGACTATTGGGTTGAGATCAGGTGACAGACTTGGCCACTGAAGAATATCCCATTGCTTTGCCTTGAGAAATCTTGTGTTGCTTTTGCAGTATTATTTGGGTATCTGTCTACTGTGAAGCACTGTCCAATTGGTTTTGCAGCATTTGGCTGACTCTAAGCAGAGAGTATAGCCATGTACACTTCAGAATTAATCCTAATTCATCCTAGCTAATTGTAATTCTGAAGCAAAAACTCAAATGTAACTATTAAACTTTAACCCCAGAGACAATTATCAATTTGTGAAGTAACGGAAAAGAAAAGGGATATGAAAAGTTTCACACATATTTGAATGGTCTGAGTTGATCAAAGAACACCACCGTGCAGCAAGGACCCATTAACCATTGTAGTTTGTTCTCTTTGATATGATCTGTTAGATATTTACTGGGGTTCAGTATTTTTAATGGAAAATAATGAGTGCAACATTGAGCATTTTTCCCAACAGTATATTTTACCTACAACACTGTACTAAAACTCTTATCTGGGTTCAGAGCACCAAAAGGCAGGGTGAGGCAGGTCTTCAGTTTTTACACCACAAAAGTTGTTGAACAGATCAGCCAGTGTCTAGCAATGTGGGGAAGCTGGGGTCACAGCACAGCTGGAAAGCTGAATAATCCTGTTTTATTTCTCCTCAAGTTTTAATAATGGATCAGTTGCAAAGAAAACTCACATGAATATACTGCAAAAATTCCTACCATCACCTCAACATGACTGCACAACACCAACTGAGAACAGACAAAGATATTTAATCAGTTCTTTTTTGTCCCTCAGTTAAAAACTTTAGTTCAAAACATAAGGAGTTAAGTCTGTGGGTGCTGCTGGTGAATATATGAGGAGAGAGGTGGTTAATTAAAGCCTGGACCAGCTGGAAAACACAAACAGGACTGGTGTTAATGTGATGTGTGGGGGCTATATTCTCTTTTGAAATAATTAACTAGTACAGGCATGCGTCCTCTGATATGATGATATGAAGTCTTCCAGGTCTAAGTCAAAGCTGTTTTACATAGACTAAGTCTGCAATGTCACATTAAAGACATGTAAGAGACCATAATGCAGTACACTGAAAGAAATATGCGAAGTGGGGTGACTCATCTTACTCAAATGGAAAAATATTTCTGTTGATTGCAGAAAGGCATTCAGAAAAACAAAATTCCAGATTAAAATTTCCAGCATTCAAAGAAGCTGCCTTCTATTCTTAATAGAACTTTTGTGATCCATGTCTTCTTTTACTTCAAAACACATAATGAAGTCAAATATTAGCTAAATACTGTATAACTGTAGGGATAAATTTAACAAAGTTTAATACATGATTTTAAAGAAAAAGATACTACCATTTTGGTTTGTGCTTCTGTGGGACTGAATCCTAACTTCACAAAGTGAAATTATGACTGCAGACATGTTTCTCATTTCATTATTACTGTAACTAGTGTCCATTCATGGCGAGTGTAACCCAGGTAATTTTATACAGCTACACCTTTCAGATATCCAAAATGCTTCACATGCAAGCAATCAAAGTTGATGTTTTGAAAAGAGGACAACCGTAAGGATACACTCACTGAATGACGTTGAAATTTTTTTGGCCCAACTCTCATTTTTACACCCTCCTTCAGGCCTTTTTGAAGGTTAGGACTTGGTTTTGGGGTTAAAGTTATATTTGTTTGGGTTATAACAAAGGTTTAGCACTTTGTTATCATGGTTAAATTAAGGATTCGAGGCTACACCAAAACTATTGAACAATGATTTCATTCTGTCATAATTGGCACACCAAAACATTCCTGGATTTTTATAAGACATCTCACTAAATATAGATATTCTTAACCAATTATAATAAGGACAGTAGAAAAGAAAGTGTAATTCATTCTCAACTCCTAATTCACATAATTCACATAGCCTGTCATCCTCCTGAATATTTTTAAATCTACCAACTTTAAGGGCAAGAGGAAGGATTCATAGCTGTACAGTTAAAGACCTTTGACTTCTTGTCAAGCTTGCAGTAACACAGAGCTCAGGACTGTTGTTTTGCTTAATTTGAATATATGTTCATAATTTTGGCTTTAAAAACTTTCAAAATCTTTCAACCGTTTGTCTTCAAATATATCAAGTAACTTTCTTCTAATTTTCTTCACATTGCATACTGTAGTTCAGCTTCCTTAAAAACAGCACAGAGCTCTATAGCCCACAGAGATTTGTGTGATTTATTCCAAAGAAAAAATTTATTAACTCTTTTCTGCCAAATTAAGCAAACAATTCCAGTCTTATCATTTCATATTTTCACCTTGCTGATCCAGGAATCCTCCCATGTCTCCTTGAACAGCCAACACAGGAATAAATTTATAAACACCCAAAAAAAGCATTCAGCTGTATAGAATTTGCCATTTTGCATTCTTTAAATCACCATATTCCAGCAGCATAATTTAATATGAGGGTTAAGGGTTAACACATGCATCATACAGCTGTGTGTAAATGAAATACCCAAGATCTTTACATATTTTTAACTTGTTAACAGCAGACCCCAATGCTCTCTAGATAAATCTGACATAATTTTAATTACAATTTCATAAATTCATCAAGCGTAAATCCAAGATACTTGCATTAATGTGTATATTGCAATGTTACAGACCCAAAGGCCAAAGTTTTCTTACTTCTTGGAGTACCTTTTTTTTTCCTAAAATGAATAATCTATCTTTTACTTCCATCTGTAACACCAGCTATTTAAGAGATTTAATATGTTTTGCAAATCATCCTCAGATTAGGACAATAGAGGAATATCATCTGCATACAACAAAATACCCAGAGTGAAATCATCCAAATGAATACATTAATTAGATTTCAATTAAGAGCCAAATCATTTACATAAATCAACAAGATATTCCACAGATTCCACATACTGGGCCAACCTAACATTTAGAATACTTGAATATAAATTATAAACTCTAGTAAGAAGGCTGATTATATAATTAAGGGGTATTCTTGGATCATTTGTAGATTAGAAGATTTTGGAATGTGTTTGAGAATCAATTTATTCCATGCACAATACTATACTCAAAAGAAAATGTGATCAAACAAATTACACAAAGTCTCCATTACACAATAGTAATGGAGACTTTAATACTTCATTTAGTATTTCTTTCACACCTACTGCTTTCTTCTTTACTTAGAAGAACTTCATATTTTCTGCAACCTCCTAGGTCCCAGTTTGAACTGTTTTTGATTATTTGTTTCTAAATAATTAAATCTTAAAATCAACTATCAATCAAACGTACATTGTACTTGCCTATATCTAGCTTTGAATTGTTGTGTACTCAGAGTATTATTACACCTTAAAAATGTTCTCAGCTATCATCATCATCATCCCCCCCCCATGAGTATTAAGGGAAAGAATTTTTTGTTTGACATCCTCCTATCAACATCATCCTGTGTACAATTACATGTTTCAAGTTGTCTAATAAATTCCAACAATTTCAAGTGGCATGTATTACATAAAAAACATTTGTGAAATATTCCACATATTTTTTATTTCAGTTTATTCCCTTATTTACATCCCAATCTTAAATGTAGAATGGTAAATGATCTGATAAATCACACTTTTATCCAAAAAGATTTATACAATATGCATCATTACTATCCATGTAGACACAATTATTTTAAAGGCAACACAAGACTCCAAGCAATCATGAGTTGTGATTATACAACCACTGGCCACCCCACCAGGCACACCTGTTCAACTACTCATTAATACACATGTCTAATCCACCAATCTTATGGCAGCAACTCAATGTGTTTAGGCGTGTAGACATGGTCAAGATGACCTGCCAAAGTCCAAACAAAGCATCAAAACAGAAGAAAGGCAATCCAAACAACCCCGAATGCGCCACGCCACAGGTGTCAAAAAGGCTGATCTGAGCACTCCAGAAACTACGATCCAATGGGAGTCATCCACACAACCACCTCCAGGGTCCATACACATCCATCCATCCATGTTCTTCCGCTTATCCAATTCAGGGTCGTGGGGGAGGACTGGAGCCTATCCCAGCTGCCATAGGCCAAGAGGCAGGGTACACCCTGGACAGGTCACCAATCTATCGCAAGGCTAACACAGAGAGACAGACAGCCGTTCACGTTCACATTCACACCTATTGCCAATTTAGAATCATCAATAAACCTAACCCATGCATGTTTTTGGACTGTGGGAGAAAGCTAGAGTACCCAGAGAGAAGCCACACAAACATGGAGAGAACATGCAAACTCCACACAGAAAGGCTGCCATAGGCTGGGATAGGCTCCAGAATTGGATAAGTGGATTTGAACCCAGGACTTGCTATGGGGCAACAGTATAAACCACTGTGCTACCGTGCTGCCCTGTCCACAGACAATGGTCTGAAAAAGAGAAAACATCTAGTGAGCAGCAGCTTGCAGGGTAAAAATACTTCACTGATGCCAGAAGCCAGAGGAGAATGGTCAGACTGCCCTGAGCTTACAGGAAGGCAACAGCAACCCAGATAATCACTTGCCCCAATAAAGGTATGCAGAGAAATATCCCCATATGCACAACACGTCACACCCTGATGCAGATGGGCCACAGCAGCAGAAGATCACACCAGGTGCCACTCCCTGGTGCCAACAATAGGAAACTGAGCCACAACCTGCATGGGTCACCAAAACAAACAACAGAAGATTGGGAAAACATTGTCTGATCTGATGCCGCGTTTCAGTTACCCCGAAAGTCAGATGTCGGAACTCGTGAGTGACGTCACTTCCGAGTTGAGTGTGTTCCAGTAGTAAAGTCGGAACAGCGAGGAAAAACAGGGTTTGTTTTGCTTCTTAGCAAGGCAGAGCCATTCATGCATCATTAGCAATACCGTGCAATGCTTGGGTTTTTTTCGCACTTAAAAACACCTCTGCATATGTTGAGTCACAAATACACAACAGTGGCAGTACAGCTTAAAAGTTTTACAGTTTTACTACTGTTTACGTTCACTGCCGCCATCTTGGATTGTTAACTTGGGGTTGGTGGGGATGCTCCAACTTTCCACGTTGGAAATCCGAGTTGAGGGGGCATTCCAGTTGAAAATTCCAACTGGGAAGTCAGAAATTCTGACTTCTGACTTAATCTGGAATGCACTATGATGAGCCTTGATTTCTGCTGCGACATTTGGAAGGAAGGGTCAGATTTCACCACAAACAACATGACAGCATAGATCCAGCTGGCCCTGCATCAATGGCCCAGGCTGGCAGCAGTGCAATGGCGCGGGGAATACCCTCCCAGGAAATTTGAACCCTTTAATACCAATTGTAAATACGGCCCCTACCTACAGTGGAGTAGGAAATACTGGTACAAAGGAAAGCTTTTAGCCAAAATATGAGAACAGATCCATCCAAACAACCTCAAATTTGAGACACTTACGCATGTCCCCAGCAACACACCTACCAAGTTTGAAGTAAATGGAATGAACGGTTGTCAAGCAGTGAAGAACAGACAGACAAACAGGATGGACAGATAGTGATTTCTGAAATTAATAGCAAGATAAATAGCAAGAAGGTAGGTAACCAAATGATAACATGACATCTTAATGGTAATTATTTTACTGGCATCTCTGATTGCCATCAGAGTGCCTTATAAACCAAGAAACCCAACAAAAACTGGAAAACATGATTATTTTCTGCATGCAAATTTGCACATTACAGAAGCAATAGTAGGTGTGTTTCAGACTTTAGCCATGAAGTTCTCAATAAAGTTCTCTTCAAATTGTGCTATGGGACAACAACAAAAACCTACGAGTAAGGCTGGACTCACAAGAGACAGGTGTAAATAAAATAGCTGGACATCTAAGACATTCAACCTTACAAGGGTCTAGTGGTTTTGCATCTGCAACTTGGCAAGGGTCTGCTAGAAAGACAAACTTTGCTTCTGCAAGAGTATAATCTTGGCCTATTACTGACTTGAAGAAATTAAGTTGCGTCTTAACCAGGATGTAAAAAGCAAGATGTCACCCCCACTGCATCAGTATATACTACATGCTCATTTGACATGTAAAATTTGTGAGATGCTTCTTAAGAATTAAGACCTTTAGAAAATCTGCTCTTTTTCCACACAGAAAATTAATGAGTAACAATATGACTTGCTATACATAGATAGATAGATAAGGACTGAGAACCTATAATTGATGGAATGCTACTATGCCAGCCAACCCAATGAGAGAGGTTATATGAAATGCATGTGGGAACTATAGATGAGTAGATGACCACCATCCACACTGAGAAGCCTGGAAAGATGTTAGTTGGCTAACTGAGTTGAAGAAATGTGTCCTGGTCCAAGTCCTGGATAAATAAGAGGTACAATAAGATGTCCATGAGGCTCTACAAAGTACCAAACAAAGGCTCTGTCATGGTCCCGGGTCAGTGGACCCGGCGTTTTGAGTTATATTTTGATATTCTGTTTAGTTTAGAGAATGGTTTAGTGTCTGTTCAGTTTATCCAGCCCTCCCGTGCTCCCATGCTTGTATTTCATGTCTTCTGTTATTCCTGTGTTCAGTTATAGTTTCAGTGTTCCCCTGAGTTAAGTGTATTTCTTCTCTGTTTAGTTGTGTCTGGTTTCCTGTTTTATTTTGACGGTCTCGTGTCTCCTGTTCATTGTATTTGGTTTTGCTTCCCTTGTCTCGTCAGTTCTGATTCAGTTCACCTGTGTCTCGTCTTCCCTGATGTCTGCCCAGCTGTTCCCTGTTCCCCTCGTTACCCACTGTGTGTATTTAAGTCCTCAGTTTGCATCTGTTCCTTGTTGCTTCATCCCTCACTATCCCTCATGGCTGTGTGTTTGTCACCTCTCTGTGTCCTACCCTGTGTTTCCGTGCCCTGCATTTCCAGCCTCAGTATTCCTCAGTATTGTACGTTTATTTTGTTGTTCTTTTGCAATAAACCTGCTTTTGAGTTAATCCTGTCTCCCGTGCCATGAAGTCTGCACTTTGGGTCTGAAACCTGCCCCGCCACACAGCCCGACGTGACAGAATGAAGCAACCACACATGGACCCAGCAGACTGGGAGTTTCACGAGCGGCAGCAAATGGCCCTGTATTTATCCAAGAGGAAAATTGCCCTGATGCCATGGCTCACCCCAGAGTGTGAGTCCCTGGCCAGATGGACTTGCCTGGTCCCGGGGTCCCCCTCGGGTTGGGTTGGTTCTCGGCAATGCCGCTCTTCATCGTGGAGACGCGGGGCCCGTTCCTGCTCCTCGGGTCTGGAGACGCCGGTCCCATTCCTGTCCTGCGGCCTGTGTCTGGAGACGCCAGGCCCCATTAAGTCCCTGCACCCCGCAGAAGGGTCACAGAACGTCTGCCGGTCCCTGCTCCCAGGACCAGGACCCCCCAGAGCGTCTCTTCAGAGCCCCCGGTGTACTCCGTGCCGGCTACTTTAGAGCCCCCGGAGTACTCCGTGCCGGCTGAGTCAGAGACTGTGTGGCCAGGGCTCGCCACTCCCGAGCCCTCAGAGACTGTGTGGCCAGGGCTCGCCACTCCCCGAGCCCTCAGAGACTGTGTGGCCAGGGCTCGCCACTCCCCGAGCCCTCAGAGACTGTGTGGCCAGGGCTCGCCACTCCCCGACTCCCAGAGCTTCCTCGTTGCCGCTGGCCACGCGGCCGGCCCCCAGAGCATCTTCTTCATCGCCGCGGCCGGCCACCAGAGCACCTCACAGCTCTGGCCACTAGGCTGAAGAGATACACCACAGAATAAAGAGAATAAATGGCCTGTTCTCCAAAGATCTATCCAGGGTGTACTC
>VUQI01048447.1:0-14752 GCA_015106735.1 Paratilapia polleni | reverse complement strand
ATGTTGGCCAGGCTCTACTTATAGTGTCATTCAAAGTAAGCCTAGTTAACAACACTGAAAAGGTAAACTGTAGATACCTTCTGCTGTCAGAATCTGATGTTATCACCTTGTGGGTGCTGTTTCAATTGCAAGTGAACAACTGCACTGTTTTGATGACACAGCTTTGCGACTCAGAAAGAAAAGATGGATAATTTCAATATTATACAAAGCAACAAAACTGGCATCAGGACGAGGTCATTTTGAACTGGTGGGGCATACCATAGACTGTGTCACTGAACTGAGTCTTCGAGTCACTGAAAGGAAGCCACACACTTAAGACTTGACAAATCTAAACAGATGAGTTAAAAAAAAAATGTTGTTATGAAGGGGAACACTACCAATAGAGACCAAAAATCAGTTTTGTACCACACTGTAAACATGCTTTTTAATGCTGTTAAGTTGGGAATTTTAGCATGGGAGTCTATGGAGCCAGCCTCAAGTGGCCGTTACATGCTCTCACCCAGGAGACTGGAGTGTGGAGTGTGTGCATTGTGTGAAACTATTTTATTTTTTTTTAGCTTTCAGCTGTAAGGTTGAGGGAGAGACTGTGATTTCGGGTAAATAAGACCCTTTCAAAACATTAATCAACTCTTAGAAATCCTTTGTGCCATCAACACCTTCTAGCAGAAAGCCCTGAATGCAAAAATCTCCCTTTTGAGGTCTTTTTCACTATGATATCACAACAATCCAATTGGCCAGTTGCAGTGACTCTCCTAGTACAACATTAATTATGATAGTGTAGCAACAACACAAACACTGCAATTATTAGATCATGCTCCTGAGTCTGGCCCTCACCTTGTGCAAGATCCCTTGAAAACATCACACATTTTATCCCTTGACTGGAACCGGTACCATTTCTTGAACACTGACTTTCCAAGAAGAACAACTGTATCAGTTCTTTGAGCCTTAAATGACATTTCCATGTGACAAATCCCTCTACTTAACACAGCAGTTATGACAAAAGCAAAAGAAGGAAGGTATTACAAAACCACAAAATCTGTGTTGGAAGAAGGCTGGCGGTGTAAATAAACAAAATGTTAGATTATAACAAATGCTTTGTTTCTCATTTCCAACAGGAAGTCAATGCAATAAAATGTTAGTCTTCGATAGACTAAGCCCATCTGCAGCAGCTGAATCCAGACCAGTCCCAGAGGATCAGACACATCAGAGCAGCTGCAGATTCATAAGTGATGCAAGTCTATAATAAGAAGAAGCTCTCTTACAGCCTCTTACTGACAGTAACACACACAAGCACACACACCAGATCTTGCAACAGCTTGTACATTTGCAAGTCAGCTGTAGATGAAAGGAAATTCCACTGGCCTACACCTTTGCTCGTGTAATCCTAACTCCTAACTCCAGCTGCACAGCCCACCACACATCTTTCCCTCTCAGTTCATTTTTTTTCAAGATTTTCTACACACCGTCATATTCTCTGTTCTTATTCTCACAACCTCCCCAGACTGAAAGTCCCTTCTTGCTAGCACTTATTTTAGCCTCAGCTGGTTGTATAACTATTTTTATAAGCGCAAGCCACTCACAACCAAATTTTTCCACAAGAATGCCACATGCCTCGTTATCATCCTCATCCCTGCCACCCTTCTCCAGCCTGGTAGTGTGTGTAGATATATACCTACTAGCTATTTGTTACAGTGCTGTTCAACTCGTGGTCATCATGTCACCCTCTCTGGAGGACAATGAAGGTGATGAGGGAACACAATAAGACAGCAGCAAGCCACAGACGGATCTGCAGCATCATTATTCCATCAGGCCAAGCACAGATTCCACTTGATTTGCACATTTTGCAGCAAAAAAACACTGAATTACTGTCAGCTACTTGAATCATTGATGATCAAGATGAAAAGGCAGTACAGACACATGTTCAAGTAACTGTTACAGCCATTATCTGTATGTCAAAATACAGACATCAAGACAGTGCAATAGTGTGTTGTCAATAACATGGTATTAAACTGAAATTTATTTTCACATGTTAGTAAAACAATCTCATACTTGTAAAAGGCTCTAAAGTAACAGTAGATTACCTCAGCCTTGTTTACTGATAGGAACGATCAATAAACAAATCCAGTTATAGGATCTGAGCATTTCTCTTAGTACAGTTGCACAGAAATTATACACCACCTGGCTTTAAAGCTATGATGGTTCCATTTGTCTTGAATTTGTGTTCACCTGTCCATCTATGTCAAACATGTAACAGCACATTTGTGTAGTCTTAAACTGACTAAACTATTCTGACAAACAGACTCTCCCTGTCGATTGCTGACCTGACAAAACATTCATCTGAGTCATTTTACTTCTGTCATCTTGTCAGGGATGGCCATTTCAAGCAAAAATACTATTCAGTACTCAGAACTATTTGGCTATATTTGAAGTATAGCTAGTAGCTAGCTATACTATAGCTATATTACAGCTAGTGGTACCTGGCAGTTCCACCCAAGACTTTTTGATGACTGTAGGAGTTTTGGGCTTTGCATGTTTCTCTGGTTTGTACAGAAGCATAAAATCTCACAGTGCCACACATGCTTTAGGTAGATGGTACTGCATTTTTCCTCCAATTTTGTTGTTTAATAGTGGCTAGCAAACAGCATACAGGTGCATTACCACACTTTACCAGGCCCTGGTAAATACAAAGGAAATGTATAACCCTACTTCTTGTGCTCCTTTCATCTGGCTGTGTTGTTTAGCATGTTGTCCTAATGTATCGTTCTCCTTGTTATTGTTCAATAACACAGAGAAACATTACTTGGAATTTCATATTGCAATAGTCAGATTTATTCTAAGAGATAATTGTTCATTGTTCATTACACGTTTTACCAGATCGGCTAAAATAAAATCCAAACACATCATGACAACATGCCAAACAACACAGCCAAATGACAGGAAACACAACAGCATAGGTAAAGTTCTGTCAGCTGAACAACGCACATGGACAATCTGTTTGTGAAAATGATTTAGTCACAACTGAAGTACAGTCAGTTTGAGTTAAAAACAAATAAATAAATCAGTGACAAATGTTTTTTCTCAGGTTCATTTGACAAGGTGCGTGTGAACATGATTTATGGCACAAGTGGAACTTCAGATTAAGCCTTGAATTGATATTTTATAATTCAGTTCTTCAGTTTGCCCCATATTCTTTATCAGCCCCATTAATGTGATAAAGAATATATTTTCAACATGAAGAATATGTTGAAAACATATTTTAGTTAAATGTAAAATTTGGGGATGGTGTGTCTGTGAATTTTTAACTTTTGAACTCAGCATTTCAAACATTGTGGCTACAGTCCGGATGTAGATGCGTACATACAACACTGCTGACAAGCATCATTGCGGATATTATAGAGGAAGACGGTCACTAACCTGTTGGAGGGAGACTGGAGAGCAGAGTGCGTTTCCTCTGGATGTGAACAGCAGCGCGGGATTACGCCGAACAGTGTGCACCATCCGTGCAGTGGAAGCTTTATGCAGGAAAACGTCCAGAAGGCAGTTTTGCACTATTTGTGGGTGAGCATGTAATATTCTCAGAGAAAAACAGTTCTCTTTCCTTATTATCACACTCTTGGACTCAAGTTATGTTTTATAGATGTGGCTTATTGCTCTGCCCACAAATGAAGAGCTGCGTTCTGGCAGCATCTGGAGACGCAGGCACCACAGACCACCGCTGAAAACCTTGCTGTATTCTGGTAGAAACGGTGCTCACCACATCATGGCCAGCATTTGCACTTTACAGTGTTTTTAGCCAGTCAGTTACAACTGCACGCACGGGAGCCGTGTGATGAGCTGCTTGTCAAAGCCAGTCGGGAAACGCGTGTGCAGAAAGCTGCGCGGTCCGATCAGCATTAAGTGTTCGGGAGTCCACTTACCTTTGCCCCTAAGTCGTGGCAGGACGGGCGGCGTGCGTTCAGCAAACCAGCCCGCACCCACACGCTGACAAGATGCTGGGGCTGGACATTCTCCGGTCCCTGTGAGACCACCTTATGAATTGCGATCCCTTCCTCAGCTGGCGCGATACGCGCGTTTAAACCACAATTATCAACATGGATCTTTTCCTGCACACCTGTGGCTCGCTGCGGCCAACAAATAAGTAAGCACTCTGAATGCACCACAATATCACTACACACAACACGCCCACGCCCAAGAAAGAGGTGTTAAAGACTCCAGAGACACCTACCGACCTGTAGCATATAATCCGTGTCTAGTCCCAGAGTCCGCGAGACGCGCACCTCGGAGCAGAACAGTGATGGAGCAGAGCGCCGCTAATGTGTCAGCCGGTGTCGGAGTGCAGAGACACAGCCATTCTCTGTCCGAACGCACGCTGCGGCGCCGCCTCTATTTACTCCAGCGGGAGGAAAGACACGCCCACTGTGTGTGCGTGTATATGTGTGGAGATGTAGCGCTTATGTTGTGAGGATTAGGCTCCCCGATGAGGAGTAGGTGTAGTAGGAGTAGGAGTCTTTAAGGAGTAGGGTTTGGATTAGGCAAGTAGTGTTCATGGTTAATGTTCTCTAAAGTGATGGAAACATTAATGTGTGTGTGTGTGAGACAGAGAGAGAGAGACACATATTTGAATTCTTTGCTTGTTTGGAAGCCCTGTGTAGGGCTGTTGCCACTGATTTAAAAGAAAAATATTAGGAAAACCAAACAAGTCCGCAAATAAATAACAAAAATCTTAAAACGCCCATAAATGTACCAAAAATAAAATCAAATAAAAAAAAACCTCATCCATTTACCAGCTGTAAAATGTTATTCAGTTTCAAAGCATTCCCCACACTGCCAAGAATGTTAATCCTCAGGGTATTTTGTGTGTGTTTGAGTGTTTTTTAAGACCTCCAAAGGCAAGGATAAAATGTTCATAACTGTACTTCAAGATAGCACAGAGGGGAGTTACATGATTAGGGCAATCTCAAAACCCCCAAACAGTTACTATAGGTTATTAAGAAAAATACATCCAGAAATAAGCAATCATGTGTATACATATTGTTAAATATATAAATTAACAAAATAAGTAAAGCAACTAAGATAACTATACAGAGTATCAAAGCAAAAGTAATAACTATGACATATAAACACCAATCAGCACACTGTTAGGTGATGCAGTGTTAACACCACTAAAACTCAGGAACAGTCCGAGGAAAACAACAAAGAGCCCAAGGCAGTGACCTGACCTCCAAACCCACATCCCAGTCCAACTGAGCATCAGCATGATGCGCTGGAACAAGCCTGAACCACAGAGGCCCCACCCAGCAACCAACAGGACCCAAAGGATCAAGAGGCACAGGGTTAGGCAGATGGTTTTAAGTTTGTTGCTGACAGATTAAATATCACCATTCATTTTCATGATAAGAGAATTTTTTCCACTTTATTTTTTTAAATTCAGTTTTTCAAAAGTTTGTATTTTATTATGGCATTTGACAATTACATCACTTAAAGGGACTTTTATTTTATAAATTCATAATTGCAATAATGGAGGTACAAAGAAAGAGGAGCTACTGCAGACAGGTCTGTTCTTGCTGATGTTTTCTGAGCTGTCTTTCCATCAGTACTGTTATCATGAACGTGACACTCAGGAATAACAGGAGGGAATTCCTTCAGATTTGGTACAAACCTTCTCTTGTACTCGTTGAAATGGTCTGAGGTGAAAGTTCAAAAAGTCAGGGGGTGTGGGCTCTGCACAGGAGGTAGAGTAGGTTGTTCACTAATCGGAGGTTTGATGGTTCAGTCCTTGGCTCCCCCTCAGCCTGCATGCTGACACATCTTTGGGGAAGATACTGAACCCCAAATTGTGCCTGAGTACACCATCCATTAGAGTGTGAGTGGAAAGCACATAAAGGCATAGAATATAGCACTGTGTGAATGGGTGAATGTGGCTTGTGGTAAAACGTGCTTTGAGCTCTCAGAGTAGAGAGCACTATATGTACCAACCTACAAAAGCCAATTTTGGCACGATCTCAAGAATTTATGTACTAATTATTGCAAAATTTCACACAAATGAAAGTGATGTCAAAGGTCAAGTAAGGTCACACCCAGATGTCAACTGCAACTTCACTGTTTGGAGCCATACAACCACAGAGCAGTAATTCTAGCTCCACAATAAAAAATGTTACACGACTAAGAGCTGCTGCACACTCTAAGATTTCACTACGGACCCTTCAATTTGCACAGAGATCATCAACGTCTGTTTCAAACTGACCTCAGGTTCACTGATGATGAAAGCTACAACTGAGCAGCTTTCAGATGAAGAATCCTCAGCTTTAAAGCCTGAAGGCAGCATGTCAAGTGAGGAGCCAGACCAGGAGCATGCTGGGTAGTTTTTTCCTATGTTCACGGGGTTGTGCACTGTGAATTGGTTTCCCAGGGTGAAACAGTCAGTGTGAAGTTCTACTCTAACATTCTAAAGCACCTAATGGAGAACATTCAGAGGAAACGTCCTGATCTGTGGTTTGTGCCAGTGTGCCATTTCATGCCAGCTCAAAGTGCATTGAAAACATTTTAGCCACACCAAGTCAATCTTTGCTCACTACTTCACCAAATTTGCCTTCCCACATCTACATCAACTTCCTGACAATATAAAATCAAGTTGAAGGATCTGCGTTTTGACACACTGGAGGAAATCCAACACCCATTGCATTGGATGATGTTGAATGAGAGACTGGCCAAAATTAAATCAGTTAATGTTTTTGATTTTGATTACTCTCCTGGCAATCCAAGCAATTAAAAATACCACCAGAAAATAGCTGCTAGAGATCCAGCATTGTGGTGACTCAAACACATTTCATATGGCTGAACCAGCGTGTGTGTGACAATAATGAGCAGGTGCTAATGTAGCCTGCACCTCTCCGTCAGAGACACTGTTCTCAGTTAAGAAGGAAAATTATCATCATTGTTTGACTGCTTACCAAAAAAAAAAAAAAAATGGTCACAGTGGCATGAGTTAACAAAGTGGAAGAAATTCTATACATACCAATTTGATTTCCATGAAACTGTACTCCCTGTGTCACTGCTTGTTTTCCTCTATCATCACACTAGAATAAGGTCAAACGTCCTGTGACCATGGATGTTTGTAGAAAACAATCCAGTCATATCAGATCATTCAATTCAATTCAATTCAATTCAATTCAGTTTTATTTATATAGAACCAAATCACAACAACAGGCACCTCAAGGCGCTTTATATTTTAGGGTAAAGACCCTACAATATTAGACAGAAAACCCCAACAGTCAGACGACCCCCTATGAGCAAGCACTTGGCAACAGTGGGAAGGAAAAACTCCCTTTTAACAGGAAGAAACCTCCGGCAGAACCAGGCTCAGGGAGGGGCAGCCATCTGCCGCGACCGGTTGGGGATGAGGAGAAACAGATAAGAGCAGAGGGAGACAGGACACAAAGGCACACCTATGGGAGAGAGGCACAGATCATCTGGCTCTCATCAGTTTGTCTCCCTTTACACCCTATAAACCATTTGGCTTTGTAAAGTGTTGGTTCTGCAGTGGGGTAGAGACCAATAGACGGCACTAATATCAGGCACTTTCAGACCAAGCAATTCTGGGGACTCCGTGATGGTAACTACCCACTGGGGTGCTCCCCTGAGACCTACATGCCTTTAACAGCTTTTTTTTCTGTCTGCATCTCCACCACCACTAGGGATGTAATGTGATGCATTAGTCAGTTGGTACATGGCATAACAACAACTACAGCAACAAGATGAATGATACCATATTCCAAGCTGTGGGTTTGTTGTGTATCATGGGTTTCATGATAACAGTGGAGTTAGATAGGAGATATATCAATTTAGACAATGCATTTTTTTTCTCTTTTAAGATATGTATATATAACATAACATTACCACAAAATGACCACATTACCATCATACACTGGTCTCCGGCCAAGGATATCCATCCATTTTCTTAACCACTTATCCACTGGGTGGCTGTAGCCTGTCCCAGCTATCATGCGGTGAGATGGGGACAGAAGAGAGACAACAACGCACGCTCACATCCAGACCTATGGCCAGTAAAGATCATCAATTAACCTAACAAGGATGTCTTTGGACTGTAGGATGAAACTCACACAGGCACAGGGAGAATATGCAAACTCCACGAGAAAGGTCCTAACTGACAAGGAGATTCAAATCCAGAATCTTGCTGTGAGGTACTGCACCTACTACATGTCATGGATAGCATCAGGTAATCCATACCAGTTCGGATTCACTTTGGTTATTGTAGTATTTTACTTTCTTATAGTCTAATTTCACATTTTCATTCCTTCTGTACATTGCTTCACCAAGGGTGGATGCCAAATAGTTGAAAGGAAATGCTGGCAAAGTTTTTTTTATATTCCACTTTAACAGGTCATAATCACATTGTATTTCCTCAATCATAGGCTAATGTGTTCTTTACACAGCTGATGTCAAAGTCCTTCATAATGTCCCTGCTACTGTTTACATTTTGTTTGTTGTTTGTTTTAATATGGCAGGTCCCAGTACTGCAGAAATCTACGTACGCTTACTTCTAGACCACACACTGTACACATGCCATTCAGAGATTCTTGTTCTGGGGAGCACCTATTCTAAAGAGCTAGAAGCTAAAGCTAAGAGCTAAAAACGAAGGTCTCTGAACCACAATGGTCTCCAGTTCCTGCAGCACAACACAGAAAAAGGGGTACTCTCTCCAACAGTTACTATTAGGAACTCCACAAATGTATGTGGTCCCGCTGACTTTTTATGAGATCAGCCTGTCATTTCTTTCCTGGCCCAAAGGCTATGAAATCAGGTCTGGGCTGGGACCTTTTGTGGAGTTTGCATGTTCTCCCTGTGCCTGTGTGGGTTCTCTCCAGCTTTCTCCCACAGTCCAACAGCATGCATGTTAGGTTAAGTGGTGATTATCTATTGTTAGCTGTGATGGACTGGCAGCCTGTACAGAGTGTACCATGGCAGCTGGCATTAAAATCATCTTGACTATGTACTTTACACTTAATATTTTTAAGACATGGAGGCTAGGAATACTTGTTTTATACAGGTAATTTCATATGGAAATCTGCCTTAACTGCTCCCTTTGCAAAAAGGAGATTCTTCAGTTATTAATAACTACAGGGTTATAGCTCAGTTGTGTGTTTTCACAAAAATTCTTTAAAAGTTTATTAGTGAACAACTTAATGATTATTTTCAAAACAAAAATAGGACAACATCCGTCAGGTTTTAGAAAACAACACAGTACTGACTGCAAAAAATACTCTGCGTCTCTTTGCCAAGGCTTTTGACACCACTGATTACAACATCTGATGAATAAACCAAACAATACTGGCTGATCTGGGCATGCTGTAAATTGTCTTTCAAACTACTGGTAAGCTAGACACAGTGTGTCCACTTTGCTGGGTCATCTTCCTCCTTCCTTATTAGGAGCTTTCTTTGTGTTAGCCCTGCAATAGAGTGGTAACCTGTCCAGGATGTACTGTGACAGGTTATCTATACTGGATTACAATGATCTGCTCTTTATGAATGCAGTTTGCCAGTTTCCCAAGCAAGGAAAACAGTGGTTGCCTAGTGAAATCTAAAAATAGACATCAGTTAAAACTTACCAAAGTGAAAGCAATCTCTTTCCTTTCTTCTCAAATAGCATTCTGTCATAAACTGGCCTGTTTGCATTCATCCTTTAAATTACTGCCATTTTCTGGTAACAGTTGGCTGTTGTCTCGGGAAACAGGATTAATTCTGCTTGACTCCAGTTACACTGGAATCTGTATGGGGCCAGTGTTTTAAGGGTGTGTCCATGTTCTGTTAACAATGGACAACAATTGAGCTTGTCAAGCTGAGAGGTTAGCAGTATTTAATGGTTGTTTGCACATGCACATTGTGGATAAACCTCTGGTCTTTGACGGGAACCTGATGGGAGACCAGTGAGCTAGACAAGCTGTTGCTGGCTCTGCTTTCACTGCTCTGAGATCAGTTATGATATGTGTGCTGTGTGAAAACAGAGCTGGCTTCTGTAATTTATCATCGTAACAGATGATAAGTTTTCTCTTACTAACCACCTTGGCTAACATGTATGATGATGTATGAGTTAAGAGTGTAGTGTGAAGTTTGTAGTGCAGCCACTACAAACTTATGATTTCATAGAACAGGATGCATTACTGTAGATTAAACAGAATATGAAGTATTTAAAATCAGCTCGGGCTTAAACATCTGCAGCAGTAATACTGATCCATTTAACACTGATGGGGAACATGTTCTGTGGAATAAGTACTTTTACCTTTGATACTTTATGTATAATTTGCCAGTAATGCAGTTTTATGTGTAGTGAGGTGTTTTCATAATGTTTTATTTCTACTTTTGCAAAACGAATGGTTCTAAAAAATTACTCCACCACTCACCATTATCAGCTAATAGTAAATATTAGCTCTTTTTCTGTGTCAACCTTGAGTGTGTTAGGGTCTTGTCTCTGTGTTTAGTTAGTCACTTCCTGTTTTATTTTGTGAGTCCTCTGTTTCTTGTGCTTTGCTGTTATTTTTACTTCCTGTTCCTGATTGATTGCATTCACCTGTGTGTTGTTCCCCAGCTGTCCACTTCCCCTAATTATTTTGAGTGTATTTATAGTGCTGCCTTCCCACTGTTCCTTATCAGAGTGTCTCTTTGCCATCCCTCATAAGCTTGCTGTATTCGTGAAGATTTTTGGATTTTGCTGTTTGTTTTCTGTTTTGGATTTTAATATTCTTGAGCCCTGTACTACGAAGCAAGTTCAGCGTATCCAGGGTATCTTTCGGATATCTGGATTTACTTACCCTAACATCAGCAATCAGGATAAGCAGTCACACGAAGCTGATTATCAACTTGATAAGTTAATCCACCATTTCCCGATCTAACTACAAGTGCGTTCACATAAAACAGGTGGTGTTGGCAGCATCTGAGCAATCATAAGTATGAATAAGTGTATTGGCAACAGAGCAACTGATTTTACAAAGGAACATGAAACTATAATATTAAAAAATAATAAGAGGTCAAACACATAATACAGACTGAAAGTAACACAGCTGATGCAGACAAATCAGCTGTATGAATGTGCGTGACAGGAAAAGCACTGTACAGTAGTTTAGTATTAAAAGTGTTGTATGAATGTGTGTGCACTTTAAGTGCTTTGGTCAGTCAGACTGGAAAAGACCTACTTTATGAATAAAGTTTAGACTATTTGAAGTCCAGAAGGAAAGCCAACAAAAGTGCAGACTGTGTAAGTTAACAGACTTATCAATATCACAGCTCTGTCATTAAGACACAGGAGAATCTGATGAATTATAATTCAAGTATTTCATTAAATGGATGTTGAAATGTGCATAAGACAGTTTTAGTTTTTGTTCTTTCAGCTGCGGCCTCTGTGGTCTTTAACAGTCTGAGAGTAAAGAATAAATATGAAAACAAAATTCATAAGGAAGGCTTAGAGTACATGCAAACTTGATATAGTCTAAATTACACAAGTACAAATAGGTGCCCTGTTTTAGGATCATATATTGAAGGTTATAGAACAATACAATTGTTGTAAAGTTATCTGCAGCCAACAGGACAATAAAAAGTTGGATCTAAGAATCTATATTTATTACTGATTCCCATCAGGGAAACACAAAGACATTAGATGCTACTGAAAAACTTTAGACCGTCCTGCTATCTGCACACATTTTCCGAGAATTTTTCGGGTCAGTAGGCAGTTATTTTCATATTTGCTGATCTCTAATCAGCTAATTGCAGCATAAGTTACCATGGCGATGTATCCCGGTAAGAAGTGATCAACCTTCATAGTAGAGAAAACCCAGGATTAACCTCAAAGTTGCCTGGATAAGGCCAAATCCTGCTTCGTAGTACAGGCCTCAGGACTCTTACATTCAACCTTATTAAAGGTTAGTTCTTTGTTTATCAAATTTGCCTTGGAGTATTGTATTTGGGTCCTCAATCTGCAAACCATCACAAAATATTATATTGCATATGACCTACATGTTGTGTTGACCTGTCAGTTGTATTTGTGTGGTTGTTTATCTTTAGAATGTCTCCTGCCCAAATCAGGTAACTCATGAAAGAGATTTTTAATCTCAGTGAGACTTTCAGCTGGATAAATAAAGGACATAATAATAATAACAGAAAGTGGATGTAACTGGATGTAAAAACTTTTCAGTCATTTTTGTGACATGGTGAAGGATTTGTGTTACGGTACAAGATTAACAGTCTTTACTGGCACAGTTACCAGAAAATATTGCAGCAACTTGGGATTAATCCACAGGAGCAAAAATCCAAACAATCCAGGACATGAGCATGTATTTCTGTGACCAAGAAATACAAGGAACAAACAACAGGTAAGCAAGCTAACAAGTTCAAATTTCCAAAGGGGCCTGAGCAGTACTACCATACTGTGTAGGGCAACAATGTGGCAAAGAGTAGAAGAAAGAACTGGGGCTAAATACTGCAGGTAAGTGCAAATAAAAAACTGGTGTGCCTACTGAGAGCCCTGTGGATCCCACGCCTCCTCTGACAGAGAACTCATGCATACTAACACACACACAATAGAGAAAGATAGATGGCAGGAAGCCACTAGAGAACAGGTGCAAGCCTGACAGTACTAACGAGAGCCTCCAGGTATCCCACCAGGGTTGTTGGGATGCCTTAATTGAAAGCCCCTAATCAGGGAGGCATCCAGGATGCTGTAGCACAGAACCTAGGAGCACTCCTTAGGACCATACCCCTCCCAGTCTACCAGATACTGAAGTCCCCAGAGCCCGCAGCAGACATCCAACAGTCTCATGACTGTGAATGCGGGCTGATTGTCGATGAACTGGGTGGGTAGAGGAGGGTTAGAAGGAGGGCACAGAAGACTGGTAGAGACAGGCTTGAGCTGAGAGATATGGAAGGTGTTATATATTCTCATGGTTTTAAGGAGCTTCAGATGAATAGAGGTGGGATTAATTAGGCTCTCAAATTCAAAGGGTCCAATGAATCATGGAGACAATTTCTTAGATTCTGCCTTTAAGGGAATGTCTTTGGAGGAAAGTCAAACTTTCTGACCTGACTTGAAGTCTGGGACTGGAGTCCAGCATCAATCTGACTGGTGGATTTTCATATCGTATGGCAGCACTGCAGGTGTTGTGCAGACGGGACAGCAATCTCACCCTCCAGGGTTGGAAATAGTTGATAACCTAAAGAGGAGACAAACTGGTAGCAGAAGAGGTCATGGTTTTATGTGTACATTCAATCCAAGATAAATGAGTCTTCCAAGATTTTTGATTGGCAGAGGTGACACAATGGAGAATGACCTCAAGCTCTTGATTAGTCCGTTCTGTTTGACTGTTGGTCTGAGGGTGAAACCCAGAAGGCTTCCAAGGCAGAGCAGAAGGCTTTCCATACTTGGGAAGTGAACTGGGGGTCTCAATGAGAAATTGTCGAATAGCATCCCTTGTAATCTGAAGACATGATGAACCATAACGTCTGCTGGGATGTGGGCACAAAGTGTTACAATTCTTTTCTCTTTTTTTCTTTCAACAAAGCTAACGCCAGGAACACAAAGGCTAAATCTAATTTATTATTGAATTGTGGAATTATTACATTTAATAATCGGCACATATAATGACAAGGATGCCACTCTAATACACAGTGGGTTCAGAAAGTATTCAGACCTCCTTCATTTTTTTCAATTTTGTTATGTTGCAGCCTGATGCTACAATCATTTAAACTCATTTTTTTTCTCATTAATCTACACTCAGTACCCCATAATGACAAACTGAAAATTGAATTTTAGTATTTTTTTGTTAATGTATTAAAAAGAAAAACTGAAATATCACATTTACATAAGTACCCTTTACTTAGTACTTAGTTGACGCACCTTTGGCAGAAATTACAGCATCAAGTCTTTTTGATTATGATGCAACAAGCTTTGCACACCTGGATTTTCTGAATGGATTTTCTGCCATTCTTCTTTGCAAATCCTCTCAAGCTCAGTCAGGTTGGATGGGGATTGTCGGTGGACAGCCATTTTCAGGTCTCTACAGAGCTGTTCAATAGGGTTCAGGGCTCTGGCTGGGCCACTCTAGGACATTCACAGAGTTGTCCCTAAGCCACTCCTGTGTTGTCTTCGCTGTGTGTTTAATTCAATTCAATTCAATTCAGTTTTATTTATATAGTGCCGAATCACAGCAACAGTCGCCTCAAGGCGCTTTATATTTTAGGGTAAAGATGCTACAATATTAGAGAGAAAACCCTAACAGTCAAATAACCCCCTATGACCAAGCTCTTAGCAAAGTTGGGAAGGAAAAACTCCCTTTTAACAGGAAGAAACCTCTGGCAGAACCAGGCTCAGGGAGGGGCAGGCATCTGCCGCGACCGGTTGGGGATGAGGGGAAACAGAAGAGAGCAGAGGGAGACAGGACAAAAAGGCACACCTATGGGAGAGAGACAGAGTTAATAATAGCTAATGATTAAATGCAAGTGGTGTATAAACACATGGAGAGTGAAAGGGTGAGTGAAGAAGAAGTGCTCAGTGCATCATGGGAAGCCCCCAGCAGCCTAGGACTATTGCAGCTTAACTAAGGGATGGTTCAGGGTCACCTGATCCAGCCCTAACTATAAGCTCTATCAAAAAGGAAAGTTTTAAGCCTAATCTTAAAAGTAGAGAGGGTGTCTGACTCCCGAATCCAAACTGGGAGCTGGTTCCATAGGAGAGGGGCCTGAAAGCTGG
>VUQI01048444.1:0-14870 GCA_015106735.1 Paratilapia polleni | reverse complement strand
CAACTCATCCAGGAGGTCACAAAAGAACCCAGATCAACATCTAAAGAACTGCAGGCCTCACTTGCCTCAGTTAAGGTCAGAGTTCATGATTCAACAATAAGTAAGAGACTGTGCAACAATGGCATCCATGGAGTTCCAAGGAGAAAACCACTGCTGACCAAAAAGAACACAAAGGCTCGTCTCACATTTAGAAAAAAAAAAAATCTTTACAATCCCCAAGACTTTTGAGAAAATATTCTGTGGACCGATGAGACAAAAGTTGAACTTTTTGGAAGGTTACACCTGTTACATCTGGCATAAAACTAACACAGCATTCATTAAAAGAGCATCATACCAACAGTCAAACATGGTGGTGGTAGTGTGATGGTCTGGGGCTGCTTTGCTGCTTCAGCACCTGGACGACTTGCTGTAATTGATGGAACCATGAATTCTGCTCTCTACCAGAAAATCCTGAAGGAGAATGTCTGGTCATCAGTTTGTTCCCTGAAGCTCAAGAGCACTTGGGTTCTGCAGCAGGACAATGAACCAAAACACACCAGCAATTCCACCTCTGAATGACTCAAAACAACAAAATGAAGGTTTTGGAGTGATCTCGTCAAAGTCTGGATATAAATCTGACTTGCTTTGGCATGACCTTAAACAGGTTGTTCATGCTCGAAAACCCTCCAATGTAGCTGAATTACAACAATTCTGCAAAGAAGTGTGGGCCAAAATTCCTCCACAGTGATGTGAAAGACTCATTGTCAGTTATCACAAATGCTTGACTGCAGTTCTTGCTGCCAAGGTTGGCACAACCAGTTATTAGGTTTAGGGGGCAATTACTTTTTCACAGAGGGCCAGGTAGGTTTGGATATCTTTTTTCCCTTAATAAATGAAATCATCATTTGAAAACTGCATTTTGTATTTACTCAGATTATCTTTGTCTAATATTAAAATTAGTTTGATGATCTGAAACATTTAAATGTGACAAATATGCAAGAAACTAAGAAATCAGGAATAGGGCCAATACTTTTTCACTGTGCTGTATTCCTTTTTGATATAGGGTGTTTTTTCTTGTTATCTTTGAGTGGTGGAATTTTAACTTGGATTTGTGGATGCAGCAATGAACTGGGTTCACTGACATCTGCTTTAAGACGTGTTCCTGAGCCTGTGCAGGGATTTCAACAGCAGACTTAAGTTGTCAAAAATTATTAGGATGTCCAGTTAGCTCCATGAAAAGCCTCTAGTTGATCCAAAACACAGCAGCAAGAGTACTAAAAGGGACTAGAAAGAGAGTTCACAATTTCACATTTCTCCTATATTAACAACATTTCATTGTCCCAGTGAAGTCCACCTCTGGAACCAGCTCCCAGTTTGTGTTCAGGAGACAGAAATCTTCTCTACTTGTAAAAGTAGGCTCCAAGTTTTCCTTTTTGATAAAGTTAGGGTTGAATCAGGTGACCCTGAACCATCCATTAGTTATGCTGCTATAGCCTCAGGCTGCTGGGGGACTTCCTATGGTGCGCTGAGCATTTCTTCTCCACCACCCTCTTTTCACTCCCCATGTGTTTATATGTCACATTACCTTTTTGTCTGCTCTCTCCCATAGATTGTACATTATCCTGTTTCTTGTTTGTCCTTTCTCTCAGCTCTACCTCTAAGCCTGCTTTTGCCAGAGGTCGGTCTCTTATTTTTAAAAGGGAGTTCTTCCTCCCCACTGTTGCCAAGACTTTGCTCATAGGGGACTGTCTGATCACTGGGGTTCGTTCTTTAAAATTATGGATTCTGAAAATAGGAAGCGCTGTGAGATGACTGCTGTGTAGCTGGAGCTATATAGATAAAAGTAAATTAAATTGAATTGTGTCCATTTTAATGCAGTGCTGCCTAAAGGCTTAAAGATCACAAGCATTCAGAACTAGTTTTCAGCCTTGTCCTTTGTGCACACAAATTTCTCTGGATTTGATGAATCTCTTAATATTATATACCACAGATTATAAAGTTCTTTGCAGTTTTACATTGAGAAATGTTGTTCTTAAATTGCTGAACTATTTGCCCACACAGTCTTTCATATAGTAGTGAAACCCTTCCCACCACCATGTTGCTCTTCCATTAAGGTATAACTTGCAAGCCTGAATGTATGAAAATAAAATGCAAAGGGAAATGAATTTATTGTAAGAAATATACCTAAATTAAGTAAAGCGGACAGTACCGGAGAGGGCCTTTTGGCAGTACATAATGAAAGGTAAATCTGGATCAGTTTGTGATTCATACAGGATTAGCACTAAGATTAGCTTCCTGAATACTTGGAAAGATGCAGGAGATATTATAATCAGGAACAGGATGAGTGAGTCCTGTGTTTCTGAAAATTATTCATTACATTGTCTGATTTGATAAAGCACTCTGGTTCATTTTTCCAAGCTAACATGGTCTACCAAAAACATAAAGGACCCTCTGCTCATTACTTACTCCTCAACATTTAGTCGTCACTTCGTACCTAACACTGTGATTTGACCTGGATATACTGTGTGACCCACTGTTTTATTTGGTTATTTTTAAATGAAAGTGATTATTCCGTGTTTATGCTGGATTTAATCTCCAGGGCCTACTGCAACAACTTCACTCTGTGACCAGTAATCCTGTATTATAAACCTTAAACTAGGCCACAGGACAGGCACCTAACTATAAGATGGCTCAATTTATAAACCTTTAAAAAAATATATAAAGTTGCCCTTTTGTTTAAGTGTTGTTTTTAATTGCAACAAAGTACCTCTGCACTTTTATTTTGAACATTGACTGGATTGTTCAGAATGCAATACAAGGAAATTTTTTATTTTTTCAGCTGCATCTCATACATTCATTGTTTATGATGTCCTGCATGGTGAGGGACGGCTTTTCAGTGAATCAGTTCAGAAAGGAGTTTATTTTTCTAATTATGGGGTGATTTGTGGTTGTAACAGTATCTCCAGGCACAATAGAAACTCTTGAAAAGCATTGCCTCTCTTAGGGCAATGCTGTATTGGACTTGATCAATCTGCTATCTTGATGCACCTGGAAGTGTGCTCTCCCTGTCTTATGCTTTCCATGTATGCTTGTGGAAGGGTTGGGAGGTCCGAGAACATAGCCTATGCCACTGAAAATACACTTACTGGCTGCATTATTAGGTACACCTGTTCAACTGCTCCTTAACATAAATAGCTAATCAGCCCATCACTTGGCAGCAACTCAGTACATTTAGGCATGTAGACATGGTCAAGACAACCTGCTGAAGTTCAAACTGAGCCTCAGAATGGGGAAGAAAGGTGATTTAAGTGACTTTGAACGTGGCATGGTTGTTGGTGCCAACCGGGCTGGTCTGAGTATTTCAGAAACTGCTGATCTGCTGGGATTTTCCCCACACAATCATCTCTAGGATTTACAGAGAATGGTGTCAATAAGAGAAAATATCCAGTGAGCAGCAGTTCTCTGGGTGAAAATGCCTTGTCAGAGGTGAGAGGAGAATGAGCAGACTGCTTAGGAAGGCAACAGTAACTCAAATAACCACTTGTTACAATCAAGGTATGCAGAAGAGCATCTCTGAACACGCAACATGTCGAACTTTGAAGTAGATGGACTACAGCAGCAAAAGACCACACTGGGTACAATTCCTGTCAGCTAACAACAAGAAACTGAGGCTACAATTCATACAGGCTCACCAAAACTGGACAGTAGAAGGTTGGAAAAACATTGGTCTGATGAGTCTGGATTTCTGATGGCACATTCGGATGGTAGAGTCAGAATTTGGCACAAATAACACGAAAGCAAAGATCCAGCCTGCCATGGATCAATAGGTAAGGCTGCTGCTGGTGGTGTAACAGCCCAAACTCGCAATGTGTACCTAATAAAGTGTCCAGTGAGTGTGCATTGCTACAGATGGGAATAACAATCTTCCTTTCACTGTAGTGGTCCTGTGAGAACCAAATGTTTTTAGAAATGCAGGTCTCAAAATTAAAATTTAGAAAAATAGATAAAAGGTCCCAACACCAACAAACAGAAACTGAAAAAAATGTTTCCTACGAAAGTGACCGGAGGAAAATATTGACTGATCTGATGCACTGCAGCCATATGAGCAGTCAGTGTTCAGTTGCTGTTCTGCAGTCTACATAATGGCAACATTCCTATCAACTAGGTGGTACTTCAAGAGATCCATGGATGAAGATATAGTTTGACAAACTGTCCATTTAATCATGTTTCACCGGACCAAATCAGCTACTGTACAAGATTAAAGATCTATTTTTATTCAGTCTTCCCCTCAATGAAAAAATGTTGGATAATCTTCTCTGCATTATCTATCAGATTAAGATTTGCACGTGATGAGTGCTAATACATCTGGATTTACTCCACCAGCGTTCATTGTATGTGCTCACAAATCATACAGTGCAGCGCCCAGTCCCAGATACTGAAAATCAGCAGGCAGTTCACAAAGTAAGGCAGAGAAATACCATCACATTTACAATCTGAAACTTTTTTCCTATGTACCTCATAATTCTGTGACCCTTTTACCCAGACAGACCTCCAGACTGCAATCTGCAGAGTCTGCTGAAGCACATAAGCAGATGTGCATGCAGATTTTGCCGCCGTAGATTTAGTTCAGGATCAGTGCAGATGGGCTTATAGTCAGTCATCCACAGCCCTGATTTATCAGAATCAGAACCAGCCAGATGCCACTGGACACATTAATCTGCTATCAACTGCACCACTGCCAAAACTCTACAATATAGGTTGTCTGAGACTGTGACGTTTAAATGTCTTCAAACAGCTTTGCTTTTAATACTTGGACTCTGCAGATGCAGTGTTTAACACTTTGTCCTGCAGGTCCCTGCACCAGCATCAGCCTGTAACTGTCTTTAAAAGGCATCTCTGTGCCACATTTTCAGAGGCTGGCACATTCAGTGTACTATTGCTACTCTGCCGAAAATGGGTGCAACACTTGTTGTGCATTTTTTTTTTTTTTTGCTGGATTTATTCAAGTCTGACTTTGGTCTGGTGATGGGTACAATGAGAGTGTTTCAGAATTCTCCCACGTCTCTTATCCACAGAGCCCAAGGTTTGTTTGGCTTTATAGTTGTGGAGCTGTTACCAGTTAAATTTGGCATAATTTTTCAGGTCAATTAAAGAAACAACTTTGGGTTTGAGGAATCGAAGTTATCATAGATGGTAATCCTAACCCTAACCCTATATTTTGAAGAAATGCAAAACAGACTTTTTTGGGGAAAATGTGAATAGTTTTTGATATGTGTCAGTATAATGGGGTTTTTTTTCTCTTTGTTCCCTTATTGTCAAGACTTGGGAGAACAATGTAATAAAAACTAAAATTGCATATTCTGATTGCCTAGGGTTAGGGTCATCACTGATTCAGATTTAGACCTCAGAGAATTAAGTATAGAGATGGATGAGTCGGTTCTGAACATGTCTCTAGCCTGGGCATTTCCATGGATCAAAACACCAGCACACTATATACAGCAGAGTGAAAGCTGGCCAATTCAAACACAAAGTACCAACTGAAAACTTAACAAAATATTGTGTGAAGTTATCCTGTGAGGTTCTGGTTCGAGTAAATTGTTAAGTAGAAAAGCATCTCCGAAGATCCCAAGCAGAAGCTCCAGAAGGCGAATGAGCAGCTTTTAAAATCAGCATCTAGGCTGTTGGTAGCATTGAATATTGGGGTCCTCTCTCAGTAACTCAAAACATGGTAGGTGCACTTGCTGCTGTCATATCAAATGTGCGACAGACTGAAATTCCTTCCAATCCATCCATTGACAGTAAACTCTCTTTGTCAGCCACAAAGAAGGAACACAGAACATATTTGCAGCTGCAGAAAACGTTACTGTACTTGACCATTCAGCAAGATTCAACACTGTAGTCCCCACTCCAAAAGGTCTTAAACCTTCAATAAGTACTTACCCCACAGCAGTTTAAAACTACTCTAAATACCTGTAAGCCAATTTAGATATTAAGAGTAAAGTTCCTGCTGTTGAAAGACAACTATGCAGTAAATTCATGGCAGTTCATAGTACTCCTAAAATTGAGAAAACTGGTTAAAGAGAAGAGAACACTCTTTAGGCAGAGCAGGAAGGAAATGACTCATTAAGCTATATTAAGTTAATGCTTTTATTTTTTCACCAGTCTAGACTGAATATCAATGCATCTAACATGTGTTGTCTGACATCAGGCATCACCCATGATGGTCAGATGTTCTTTTGACTTCAGTCAAGATATGCCAAAAATGACCATGTTCTACAGATGTTATTTTTCCACATTTATATTCTCACTTTTTTCAACCTGCATCCAACAGAAAAAACCCAGACCTCCACTTTTTTATCTGTTTCACTGGACTGTGTGTCGTTTGGATGCTGAGCTGCCTCCCTCCTCTCCTCCTCAGATATGCTGCTGCTGTGGGCCGGCTCCCTGCTCGCTCTGCTGTGCCTTCTGTCCTCCGGTCAAATCCTCCACCAGCACGCGAGTCATGTACACCCTCTTTCACATCATGAGCTGTGCAGTCTCCTGCCTCATGCTGTCCCGCACCGTCTCAGAGCTCGTCAGGGAAAATGTGAGTGTGAACTATGTTGTCCAATATGTTAACAGTGCTGTTTATTCATTTCTTAGATTTATTTTCATTAATTTCTGTTCAAAAATGGCCACTTAGCTCTAGCAGCTTCCAAGACACTGGTTAACATAAGATAACCATTAATCAGTGAAATCAACTGAAATGAAACAGGGCTAACAGACTGTTAAAAATTTCAACACAACTCATAAAAAAACTAGAAGTGACCCACAAATGCAGGTAACATTGTTAAAAATCAGCTGGCACACTATAGTGCACAACAAGATACGTGTACAATTCAAAAAAATAAAACAAGGCTACTTGTAAAATGGAAATAAACTTAAAAGGATAATAATATAATAAGGAAAAATATTCCTTAAAAATCTATCTTAGAAGAAATAATTGAATAATACAACAATAAAAGATAAGAACGTGAATGGCTGAAGAGCAGGTATAAAAACAAAAGACGATAGAAGACATATGGGAGAAATAGCAGAATAAAAAATAATAAATTATGAAAAGCAGACTGCAATAAACCAGCAATATATCATCTGAAAAAAGAACTATGTTATGAAATGCTACAGAGATGCCAGGCTAGGGTTTTTATTCTACTTCACAGCTGAAATCAGCTTCACCGAAACTTTTTCTTTCTGCTTTTTGGAAACAGGTGATAGAGAGGAAGCAGGGAATCATATTTTCTTTTGCCTTCCCACACTAACTCTGCAGCCATGACTGGTTCAGTAACCATGAATTCAAACCTCAATGAACTGAAGCAATGTTCCTCCAAAATTCCTCCACAGCGGTGTGAGAGACTGATAAAGTCATAAAGAAACCGATTATTTTAAATTACTTCAAGTTATTGCATGTAAATGTAGTTCTACAAGCTATTGAATCAGTTAGTTTTTCACACACTTCCTCTGCATTTTGGCTTAGTTTTTGTTTAATAACACAGAGTAATATAGTATATCATCTATTCTTGTTCATACAAGGTTGCACTTGATAAGGGCCAGATGTCTTTTATTATGTCCCAATAAATAAAACCTTAGAATTGAAAGAGGGTGTACTTTCTTTTTCACGACTGTAGACAAATGCTGCAGACTGATAGTTCAAATGCAAAATGCGTAACAAAGAAGAAGAAAAAAGGCAAATTGGTGCTTAAAGTGTCTAGACTAAAGCAGTGTATGAATGTAAGGTGTGGTTGAATGTGGCATAGTCTAAAGCACTTTGAGTGGTCAGTAAGACTAGAAAGCTGCTGTGTTAATGTCAGTCCAATCCAATCCCAATCTCTGATGTTGTAGTCAAAAACAATTTGTAGTTTATAAAAGACATATTTAATGTTTAGAAGACAATAATTACAGTATTCACCTAACTTACTAAGAAAGATGTAAGAACCTGACATAATTAAAAAAAAAAAGTAATAACATTAAATTATATATACATTTTACTTGAAGCTCTTTTTCACACTAAAAATCAAATCAGCCCAAATTAATTAGTATTTTTTTGTGACATTATTGAGTGTCGGGCAGTCTGTGCATCATATTCCTGTGTTCACACAGACACACAGATGCAATGGTAAATTTATATGACATGCGTGTTTCAGGTGCCTTTCTTCAACATGGTGTGCGACCAGGCGCATGGTGGGGGCCACTGTGAAATGCTGGTGGGCTACTCTGCTGTCTACCGAGTCTGCTTTGGCACTTCCTGTTTCTACCTGATGATGGCGATCTTCCTGGTTGATGTAAAGTCCAGTCAGGACTTCAGAGCGCTTATACACAACGGGTCAGTCTGACTTGTTACTCTGGAACATTAGCCTTTTTTCACATTTCAGCACCAACACATCACAATGAGTGACAATGAGTGTAATCCAGTTTTGACAAAATGTGAACGGGAGTTGAATGGTTGTTGCTTCCAGCTGTTTGTCTGAGTCTTTCCATTAAGTTTCACGGGTTACCTAAAGTAGCAGCGTCTATATGAGTGTCCTCAAAGGGAGAAAATAACACGTGTCAGCGTTGACTTAAGTATTAAGTATTTATAACTTGTAATTATTACAGCCAAAGGCACAGGATCAATCAGGACCTAACAATAAAACACAATCTATGCTTTTCTCCACCTCAGTTAGGTGAGCTGTCACCTGTCTACTGTTAGATCACTTGTTACACAGCAGGGTAACTCAGGTGAGATGGAGTCTCTGCAGGACACACTCTGAGCATTCTTCAGTCAAAGTGGGTATTCCTTAACCATTACAGGGGACTGGCTGAATTTATTTGCATTACACCTAATCATAAACCAACCACAAGTAATAGCGGAGGCTCGCCCTGTCATAGAGAAATTTATTTATTTGTTGTTATTTTATTTAAACTTTATTTAACCATGAAGTCCTTTGAGATTAAAATCACATTTTCAAGAAAGACCTGGCCAACAAGGCACACCATTATAAATGTACAACATTTTTTAAATCAAATATAACATGAATATACATGTGGATAACACATTTGCCTTTCACACAAAAAGTCACTGGTTCAATTCCAGCTGGAGGCACATGTCCCCCTAGGGGTTGCGTCAGGAAGGGCATCTGGCGTAAAAACTCTGCCAAATCAAACATGCGGAGCTACCCGCTGTGGCGAGCCCTTGTGACAAGGGAGCAGCTGAAAGTAGCTTTTTTTATAACACAAAAATAAAGCAAGTCAGAGTCAACAAGTAAAATAATACAAAATGCAAAGTCTATCTTATGAATACCAATTGCACTCTTAAGTTACAGAAGTCTTTATAAGAGCTCTGAACTCACCCAGGGAGACAAAAACATTCAGCTTTAGTGTGCTCTGAAGGTTATTTCATGACCAAGGTGCAAAATAATGCTTTTCTAACAAGTTCAGAAAAAATCCTGAGTTCTCCAAAGAGGAGCCATCTAGAGGAATGCAAATGATGGCAGTTTTTTGTAAGTATTAAGAGTTTACACACATAAGAAGGGAGATTACCCAGTATGACTTTGTACATAAAAATAGACCAATGCCGTTGTGTCCTTAGACTTAATGAAGGCCAAGAAACTAGATTATAAAGTACACAGTGATGTTTACTGGACAACGTATTTGATATGAAACATAAGTGATGAAGTGATACACAGAGACATGCATGTAATTAATGTCACCATAGTCAACAACATTTAAGAATGTAGCCTATACAAGTGTTTTCCTAACTCCTAAATTAAAACAGGCCCCAATTCAATAATAAAAACCTAAATTTCAAGTTTTTCACTAAGTGCATAATGTGCGCTCGAAAGGACAGTCTATCATCCAAGCAGATACCCAGATTTGTAGGGTGATACTCTTTCAATTAAGCCTCCTCCTAGGGTGTGAATACCAACATTATCTGAGGTCTGGGAGTGATTTCTGGAAAACAACATGAATTTGGTTTTCTTAACATTAAGAACCAGCTTTAAACCATGCAATGATGCCTACAGCTGCTGAAAGGCAGTCTGGAGTCCCTCAGTGGCCTGACTCAGAGTAGAGCCAACTGAGTAAAGTATTGTGTCATCTAATATTATTATTTGTTAGCAGCATAGCTGCTGTTATGGTACTATGACCTGATCTAAAGCCAGAGTGAGTTTCAGTTAAGATAGCCAAGTATTATTTCAGTGTAGAGTTTATTTCAAAGTTTGTATAGGGTTAGGGGGTAGAGTAATAACTGTTTAAATTTGAAGGGTCCCCATCCTTTAATAAGGGGAGAACATATGCTGTTTTCGCAATTTTAGGGATGATTAGACTGGAGACTTAAATGAACGCTGTAACTGAAGAACATCCACTCTGATTGAGGAACTTGCCCCAGTTATCAGGATTTTTTTTTTATTTCACTGTTAGTAAAAGTGTTAATATTTAAAATACTCAAATAAATATTCAAAAGGTTTTTCTTCACTAGTTTATCCAATTTTTTTTTTTTTTTAGTAGTATATAATTAATTGTGCACCAAATCCAACTCTCCCCTTGGGCTCCTAAATGTGTAGAGTCAGCTGTGCTCTGGTCCCACAAAGACTTTTGTGTCATTTTCTTGAATGAGAATACTTAAAATGGACTTGATGCCATCCAGGAATGTTCCCTGACCTGTTTACGCACATCTTTAAATACATTACTTCAGTCTGTAAAGGGAAAGTCTGTTTTCCCCTTTAGCTTACCTATTGAGACCTGCTGCTCTATTTAAAGCTCTTTGTTGTCGCACTTTCCATTGCAGCGCAGTCGATTAGAGCTGTGACGTAGCTTGGATTAAGATTTGACAGACTGGATTGCTTCTTCTCTCTGGTATAAATAAACTCACAAGACTCTTATTAGTGGCACAGTGAAAGCCTTCAGGGTTTGGATAAGGTTAGGGCTCTTGCAGTGGTCTGTAGGGCACCTGGTGCCCTTGTAAACCTTTGTAAAGACCGGACAGAGACACACAAACACTGTTTGGAGGGAGGTTGGGGCAAAACCTGTTTATGGTTTGAGTTCTTTTTGATGTCTTTTTGTTGTATATAAATTGATTGAATAAACTTCTAAGAGGCCACTAAAGTAAATACAATATATTTAATTTCTGAGGCAACAATGTCAGCATATAATCACTTTAAAATGCTCCAGAGAGCCATTTGTTTTGTAGTTTGAAGAAAATGAGGAAAATACAATGAGAATCAGAAAGGAAAACCCAACAAAACATTACATGTGATAAAACTTATCCTTGAAGAATTGCTTAATTTTATGTTGATTCTGCATTGAGTAGTAATTTTATTATTATAAAACGTATGTATGTATTAAGTATGTATGCCCAAATAAGTAAGTTTGGAGCTCAGAAGTCTGCAAAAGTCACATTTTTCAGATTCTTATATCACACAGTAATGATAGGAAACTAATGAATTTTTCAATATTTCAATAAAGGAGTATTTACAGCAAAGCTAGCGATTAAAAACCTAGCAAGATTGTAAATTATAAAAAAATTACAATTTCTTAAAATAAATAAATAAATAAATAAATAAATGAAACCCTTCAAGTTTTTAGCCTGAAAGGTTTTATTTTAATCTAAGCCTTTTAAACTATAACTACCTGTCTTTTTTTTTCCTCTGATGTTTTTCCCTTTAGCTTCTGGTTTCTGAAGTTCATCACTCTGCTGGGAATGTGCACTGCTGCCTTCTTCATCCCAACAGAGTCCTTCCTACATGGTGAGAAAGGGAGCTGTTTTCTACCAGTCTTCAGGCATTTACCTGAAAAATAAATCCATACTGAGAGCAGATGTGATGGTGACAACACTGTAAATGCATCTCCTTCTAAACCCTTCTAGAGGGCAGCAGAGATCTGCTCCTGAACTCTCTCTTCAGGTCCACCCTCTGCACTGAATTAATTATTGGGCCATAAATCTCTGCAGCTTGGTTTCACTTTGTTTGGGGACAATAAATGTGGTGATATCAGTCTGATATCAGAGCCAATTTATGATTTACAACTTGCTCTTGTTTTCATGTTAATTGTTTCCTTTATCACTCATCTTGAAATGAACCACTGGATGATGGTGCTTCTATCTCTCTTTTAACTCCCTCAGCTTGGCATTATGTTGGTGTGGTGGGAGGATTTGCCTTCATCTTGATCCAACTCATCCTCATCACAGCTTTTGCACACACCTGGAACAAGAACTGGTAAGAGGAAGATGGTCATATGGAAAAAAAAAAAAATTTGATCACCTAGTATGTTATATCATGTTGTGAAATGAACAAGACAAACTGGTGGCTGTGTGATATTACTTGTATTAGAGTAATATGACCAAAGGTAAGAAGACACTTACTTTTGCTGTGGGGAAGTTTGTGTTTCGGCCCTGTTTAGGTAATTAAAGAACATCTTTATATCCTTAAAAATGATATTACTAACTTTGTGTTGTTCGTTTACTGTTTTAACGTCATAGTGCCTCCTTGCACAAAGAAAGCTTAAAGAAATTATTTATTTATTTTATTGGCAAGACTGGTGTGCACACAGTGACCTCACCACATCCTACACCTCTGGGATGAACAGGAACTCCAAGGCCTTAATGCAATGTAATTGCTGGAGCTCAGCTCTTGTGGCTGAATGGGAGCAAATCCCTGCAGTCGGGTTAGACATCTGGTGGAAGTACTGAATCCAGAAGAGGAGGCTCTCGGAGCACCACATGGCTTTGGAATGACATGTTTTCATTGTTTATCTGTTTACATATTTTTGGTTTCATCTCAAAAATCCTTCATAAAATACCAAGAAAAAAAAAAATTTGTCCACAAAATTATACTTATTTATTTCGTTAATCTGGATATTTTTGCCCATGTGAGGAAACATTTCTTTAAAAAGTTACAAAGGGTAAAAAAAAAAGAAGCTGTCACGTATGGTCTGACCTTTTCATAGGCCTACCTCTTTGAACTGGATTACAACTAAAAACAATAAAGGAACTCTGTATGACTTTTTGGAGAAAGAGAAGGTTTAGTGATTAAATGGTTGAGCAGGTCAATGAACTATCAGACAGCCTGAGTGTTCTGTTACTGGCCAACATTTTCAGTTTATAATTTTATAAATTTGCTAAGCAAACTAAAAATTATCTGAAAAAAGCAAGGTTACAAGGCTATGTTGCTCATAGACTGTATATAAAAGATGGACACAGCCACTGTGATGCTATCTATTGGTTTGCAAAGTCCAGTTTTTGAGGCCTTGAGCTGAGCATTGCCATCATAGCTTTTTGAAACCACATGTCCTGAGTGCAGGGCAGATAAAACTAAGAAACTGAGGGACACTGGATGCTCATTTGGTAAAATCACAAGGTAGACGTGCCCTAAAGCCTACACTGCTTTATCATCCTTCTGGACACTAATGTGAATTACAATTTACAAAGTGAACATAGTGTTGTATTTAATAAGAATAGCAAATGCGCTATTAGATTCATCAATAAAGGCTGATTTTTCTATAGACTTCCATACAGTTGGACTTTTCAGACATGGAAGCTACACCCATCTTTTATATACAGTGTCTGGGTTCTTCACAGCTTCTTACATACATGGACCACTGACTGCAGCCTGATTGTTGAACTAATAACTGAATTTTTCTTTAATAAATTTTTTAAAGAAGTTATTAAGAAGTTATGAGAACCGTAGCACAGAGCTTGGGATGTCATGGTTATAGATAAGACAAACTGTCAGGTTAAAAGGCCTCAGTGTACACCTGCTCGGATATGACTGGATATTAGATGTCAGCTGGTAGTCAAACAGCTCAAACTGAGCAGCTAATGCTGTCAGCGTCTTACCTCAGCTAAACATATGCTCCATTTGTTTCTGTATTTGTTTTGCTTTTTTTTTGCAACTTTACATGCCTATTTGTTGCTTTGTGTGATTTTCTTTTCTTTTTATTTCTGTTTACTTATCTAACTTTTTAAATATGTTCACTTGTTAGTTGCTCCTCTGTTGGTACTTCCATGCTCTCTGCACTGTTCCTGTCATGTCCTCGTTCATCCAGCCAGATGTATCCCAGATGTTATTTACTGTGTTCAGCTGTTGCTCTTGCTGCTGCTGTCAGTCTCTCTCAGCCACCTCTGAACTCTGCTGAGCTGTAGCTAAGACATCTAAGAGGATTTATTCATTCAGGCCTTTTCTGAGACAAAATGCACAGAGGCAGAAAACCCTCTTTTTCTCTTTACAGTGATGTGGAGTTTTCATTCACGTTGTCCCCATAAATGAATAAATCTCTCCACTTTTGGTTTATAGGTCAGAAAATACTGGCTTCTAAAGCTTCTTTTGTTCACAGCTACAGGGCTGAAACATCTGTCAGATTTCTCTTAGCATAATCTAGCTGCTTTCAGCATTATTCTCTCCTGAATCTTTTCTACTTCACTGTTTGCCCTTTGCTACTGCATGTGTTCGTCACTGTGAGTCCTAAATAACTGACTGACTAATTTCCACTGGAACTCTTAGCATACATATATTTGCATTAGTGACATTGTGAAAACTAAGGAGATATTTGACCACATTCTATTCAATTCAGTTCAATTCAGCTTAATTTATATAGCGCCAAATCACAGCAACAGTCACCTCAAGGTGCTTTATATTGTGGGGTAAAGGCCCTACAATATTAGAGAGAAAACCCCAACAATCAGATGACCCCCTATGAGCAAGCACTTGGCGACAGTGGGAAGGAAAAACTCCCTTTTAACAGGAAGAAACCTCTGGCAGAACCAGGCTCAGGGAGGGGCAGCCATCTGCCACGACTGGTTGTGGGTGAGGGGAAACAGAAGAGAGCAGAGGGAGACAGGACAAAAGACACACTATGGGAGAGAGACAGGGTTTAATAGTAAC
>VUQI01048442.1:0-50042 GCA_015106735.1 Paratilapia polleni | reverse complement strand
ATAGGAAGTGGAAGGGCCCAAAGATAGATGAGATGAAAGCATGGGTCCGCTAACCCTGAAGCTGTGTTTGTGTGTGTGTATTTTTGGGTGTATGTGTCTACACATGCATGGAAGTTTTTAAAGAAGGTGGAAGTTTTCTGCAGTGGTTTTCCACAGCCACACTCCTGTGTGACAACGAGACCACAGTGACAGAGACAAGAGTTGCTCTGTACTGACTCAGAAGTCATCAGCTGAGAGAAAGAAACTGCCTTTCCCATCATTTTGAGCAGTACTGAGCCACAAACACATGTTATAGATTTATCTGTCATTAGCACTGTCTGAAGACATAGAGCTTCAGCTATGTTGCCACAGCGATAGATAGTTCAACATTTGGAGAAAATACATATGCACTAGATTGATGTTCACTTTCGTTTCTGTAGAGTAAATATGAAGCAGCCAGCAGCTGATTAGTTTATTTTAGCACAGACTGGAAGCACATTCTCTCCAAAGGATTGTCCGCCTACGGGCACCTCTAAAGACCAATAATTAATAACATGCCACAACACTAAGTCTTCTTTAAACGTTACCTTGTACATATTGAGCAAAACTATTTTAGTTAGGATTTGCTATTTTGCCATTTAGCTACTTTAATTATCCTGGAACTCCTCGATGCGGCACAGTGCAGCACAGGATGAAATTGTAATAGATATGATAGTGTATAGATCTACAAACTCTATAGAGATACAGTAGATAGATTTTAGGGCAAGATTTAGAAGCAAATATAAAAAGGAACATAAGGAAATACAATGTTAAACAAGTTTAAAATGTTTGGTTTTTTTAAAGGTATATATGTATTTGTATTAGTGTATATATATGTGTATGTTTATATATATATATATATATATATATGTGTGTGTGTGTGTGTGTGTGTATATATATGTATATATATAAAAGGGCACCTATTATGGTACCTATAATACTCCACTAGACTGGATTTACATTTCACAAAAATCTTTGTAGTTAATACTGGCCCGTTCTACAGCCTCTTACTTTCTACTCTGTCTGAAACAAACCCCCCTCCCTAAAAGCCCATTTTCTTTGGATTTTCTGCCTCTCCCCTGGCTTTCACAAACTGAACCCAGTGCTTGTGATCACCACATTCTTCTCTTTCCATTGTGGAATACACAAAAACAAATTTTAGACCTACCAAAAATCTTGATTTCTCATTCCTTTGATATACACACTGCAGTCACTCTGTTAGCTTTTCCACCTAAATTAAGGATCCCCCAGGTAAATAAATGACTATTTAGACATAAGTTACAACCATTCAGGTAGCTTATGTAGCCTAACAACCTACTGTTGCCCTTAACCACATTTACACATACAAAAAAAAAGCTTACAAGGCTATATTATAAAGAGAAGCTGAGTAACATAGTAAATGCCCATCGTCTTTGCTCAAGCTGTAATCATAAGACACACAGTCCAAATATTAAGAGAAATATTTCAATGATGTAATGTTACTTACAGCTTGAAGTTCTGACTTCATGGGTGTCTATAAATGGAACAACCCCATCTTTTAGGACTAGCCTAGCTGAAAATCCAGCTTTATACTGGGCTCTGTTGATGAAAGAAACCTCTGTGAAGCGGTGCGAATGAACAAACTCCCTGACTTTTGGCTGTTGCTTGGAAAAAAGAAACTGTCCACTGTCTTGTTGACTGTACTTTAACCAAAAAGCATGTTCTGATCTGCAATAATATAGGTTTACTTTAAAATAGACACAGACAAAATACACACCTTTTAGCTATTTTGCAGTGTTTATTTATGTTACTTAGCAATTTGACCAATACATTTTGTCATAGAAGCGTGCATATTACACCTTCACTCTAACCTGGAATTATTGTAAAGCCGTTGGGATGGTAGTAACTGTTTCACAAAGCCCTGAAATAAGGAGGATATGCATTTTAGACACACTGTTGCGCTGCTTTCTATCCATATCAGTTTCAGTCCTTCTTTCCCCTGGGTTTAAAACGGCTAAATTCAGATAGAATGTCTAGAACTAGGACTCAGCTTATGAAATATGGATGTTTTAAAAAGGCTACATGACAGCTGCAGGTAATTTTCCTATATAGACTGTGAGAGGCAGGCTAATCAGCTTCCTCTACCCCTGTTTGCCACCTTTTTCTTCCTTCCACGCATCCAAACAGGAATGATGTGGTGAAGGCTATGACAGAGGGAACTGTTTCCAGAACAGATTTGGAAGCAGTTCCCTCCTACATATAGAAATAATTCAGCATGCTTCCAGCTTTTCCCAAAGCGCCAAGACCCACACCATGGGTGCATAGTGGGTTCATCTTGGATATTTTATATAGACCGAATGGAAAAACAGAGGAAAAGCAGAGTGCATGTAAGAATATAAAAGAGTGCATGTCAGTTTTATACAGTGGGCTTTATTATGCTCATCTGGGAAACTGCTGATCATATCTTCATACATTTCCAAACAGTACTGTCTCAGAAACATATCATAACATGTCAGAATATATACAGTGCAGCTCTGGTGAAAAATGGGCAGTAGTTTTTTTTTCCCTCTCACTAATCTTGCTGAAGGATAAGAAACAGTGGAAAATGGTGAATCTATTACCGAGAGGCATATAGAGACAGTACCAGAAACCAGTTCTTTGTAAACGACACAGTCTGTTGAGATCAAAGCAAACGCGTTCAACATGCTCCCATTTGCCGCTCCACATCCGCTGAGTGCCTGGCAGAGGTTCACAGGGTCCTAATCCCACTCCGGTGCCTGGAAGCAGAGTTACATACATGTCTGGGGAGAGCAAGGTGTGGCAGGACGCCTGGCCATGCACATTCAACGCCGCAGCTGGTGGATGTGAATCTCCCCAAAAACCCCAAAGTGAATGAACTTAGCAAAAGGATTTGTGTTTCATGATGTACACTGAGGGTTGTGATATTTAGACAGCTGCACTCTCGTCAATGCAAAAAAGGGGGGAAAAAAATCTTGAGTTACACACCTAAAATAAGCATTTGTAAGGGACATTAAGCATGCCAGGTTCCCTATGGAATGACTGTATTTTTAATAATGATTTGGAAGAATTCAAAAATGTTTCCTTTTTCCCCGTTCTACATGTGCTAGTTTATGGAAGTTTATGGAAGCAGCACTGTTCTACAAAAACAACATGGCACTGAATTTGAATTTCTGTGAAATAGTGCAGATAAAGAGCATATTGTTTTTGTTTATTCTCCCTACAAAATCGTATTACTTCAGCCTTTACTCCCTTTATCCCCTGGTCATCTGGGGCCCACACCCCTCAGTTTGAGAGCCACTGACCTAACCTGAGCTTTTCTATGTGCCTATCTTACGTATTGTCTGTACACTGCTCATCATAGATGGTACACAGTACTGAATTTTGGGTGGATTGTAGATAGGTAGGTAGATAGCAGTGAGATAGAGAGACTGAAAATTATGATTACTGTTATAAGGCATGGAAACACCTTATATCAGTGTTACAAATTGTATCTTTATAATTAATGTATCACATCAGTACCATTGAATAGTGTGAGGATGTTGTCAGCTTGTGTCCACATGCTGTGCCGCGGTCGGTCCCTCTCTTCAAAGGCCAGACAGTCAGTAAGACTTGCCCTAATAAAGCAAAAAGAAAACTTAGCTTCCACTATAGCACGTATCAAATTTTTAGTAATGTTTACTTTAGTAGTTTCACTGGGATTTCCCTAAACCACATCAAAAGAATAAATCTTATCTTCCATTGTTTGCTTTGGCCCAAAACCCATGGCCCCTTAGCAGGATTTGGATATGATCAGGGGGCATGTTGTGAAGCCTGTTGGGGGATCGGACAGTGGAAAGGCTTGACTCACCAAATTCCTGATTCGGCTTGAAATATGCCAGGTTTGACATCAGCAGTGGAAAGGAAGAGAGCAGGCAAAAAGCTTAACAGGAATGGAGGCTATTTCTGGCTTGGCATGTCAAGTTTTCGGCGTGATGATTTAGACAGAGGCCTGTTAGTAGCCTTTATATTGTGCAGCCAGTTTCTTTTTCGGGTGATGATGCAGAGAGACTGGGACCCAGTATGACTTAAATGTCTCCTGTAGGTGAGCTTAACTGTGAAGAGAACCAATCACAGTTGCATAGTATGCATTAGGAATGAGCAACAGATCTTTTTCCCACCAGTATGGTATTTCAAGCTTCTATCATGATCATCACATTGCTGGCCATAAACTTCTAAGATAAGTCAAGTTTGATACCGGAGCCCTTGACAGCATCTCAGCTTCATAAGTAGTGTACATATGAAAGTCAGTATTTGGGGCCAATATTCTTATATAAATACTGTACATGTACGTTATGTCAAAACTGTATTAAAAAGAGGAAAAGATGGGATCATTGTTGTATACACTGTATGTAAAACAATAATAGTGTTGTATATACAGTGCTTAACAAATTTATTAGACCACCTCTCATTAAAAACAAGAAATACCATCCAGCATCACAAAGTGCTTTAATGTGGACTCTTGCCTTTTCAGTGAGTTCTCGATGTTTTACCATTTTGAACAGGAGTGAGGAATTTCAAACTGAACTCACATTTTTATCCCCAAATTTAAGCCGGCACACTGGACTTCTCTGAGAAGTCTGAAATTAATCAAGCATAACATTCAACCACTAAAATTTATTTTTCTGTTCAGGAATGTAAGTAAATAACTGCAATTTAGCATCTTAATCAAAAAATACTAATGTGCTTTACTGGGGGTTTTTTTGGGGGTTTTTTGGGGGGTTTTTTTGTTTTTTTTGTAAAACAGTAAATTAGAAAATTCATGGATAACAACAATAATTATATTTTAGCATTAAAAATATAATTTTGATTAAAGAGCTTGTGCATACTAGTGGATTAACCATTACAGAAACATAAAAAAGGATTTTGGTAATTATTAGTACTGTTAATTTAGGGCAGCTATGGCATAAACCTTACATTGGGTGGTGGTCTAATAAATTTGTTAAGCACTGTACTTGCCAGCAATGCATTTAACAAAGCACTTGGCAGGTTTCTGTGAAAACACTGCCCGACTCCGTCTGCTCATCTGTGATGCTACATGTGCTGCTGACGGTGTTGAGAATATTGTAAACAATGGAGTCAGAGTGCTGTGTTATGCGTGTTATGTGTGTTATGTAATGACAGCATTTCTAAATTACCACCAGCATCTTTTTCTGAATTATCAGAAGAGATCCAAAATCCACTGGTAAAATCACACTAGAGTTTAAGATAAAAAAGTTCACTGATCCTTTGCCAAGTATGTGATCTGACTTTGAAATATGTTAAAGATAAAGGTAAAAGGTAAACAAAAAAGAACATCTCTGAGGAGTGGAAGAATATCTGTCCACAAATTTGTGCAACGCTGGTATCCTCCATGACGAGGGAATCGAGACTCGGCAAAGATAAAAGTGGCCATACAAAACTGTTGAATTTAAGTCCAGCTGTGGTGCTGGAATTTTTATATAGTAACTCTAAACTGAATCCTGTACTACCTGTACAGGGTTTTCTTACCAGGGTACATCGGCATAATATTTTATGCTGATTAGAGATCAGCAGGTAGGAAATCACTTGCTACTGACCAATCAACTCTCCAGAAAATAACCTGACTATTCCTGAGAAATCCCTTGGACCTCAGTACACAGATACCAGGAGGGTCTAAAGTTTTTAGAGAGCATTTAAAGTCTTTGTCTTTTCCTGATGAGCATCAGTAATAAATATAGATTCTTAGACGCAACTTTATTCCCGCCCTTTTTCCTGTTGGCTGCAAACAATTTTACAGCGGTTTTATTCAATTTTATTCAATTTATTTCAATTCAATTCAGTTTTATTTATATAGCGCCAAATCACAACAACAGTATATTTTAGGGTAAAGACCCTACAATATTAGACAGAAAACCCCAACAATCAGACGACCCCCTATGAGCAAGCACTTGGCAACAGTGGGAAGGAAAAGCTCCCTTTTAACAGGAAGAAACCTCCAGCAGAACCAGGCTCAGGGAGGGGCAGCCACCTGCCGTGACCGGTTGAGGGTGAGGGGAAACAGAAGAGAGCAGAGGGAGACAGGACAAAAAGGCACACCTATGGGAGAGAGACAGAGTTAATAATAACTAGTGATTAAATGCAAGTGGTGTATAAACACATGGAGAGTGAAAGGAAGTGAGGAAAACAGGACACCTATTTGTACTTGTGGCCTTTATATCAAATTGCATGTAGTCTAAGCCTATGTTTGAATTCTGTTTTTATATTTAATTTTGTCTCTCAGACTGTTAAACACCACTGGGGCTGCAGCTGAAAGAATAAAAACTAAAACTGTCTTATGCTCACCTAAATATTAATTCAATGGAATAGCCATCATCCATAAATCAGATTCTCCCGTGTCTTAATGATAGAACTGTGATACAGATAAGTCAGTTAACTAATGCCTTGATTACACTCCGTTGTGGACACGGACAGCTAGAGAACTGATGGCCGTGTAGTCATTCCTGTTATACTTGTTTGATGTCTGTCGCCTGGGGCACGTACGTAGTTGGTGCATTGTAATGTAAATTCTCTGTGGTCAAGTCCACGCGGTCACAAAAAACAGGCAGGCACACAGACGTCTGCACGGACCCTCGCAAAATTTATGTCACTTGGAACCGAGTGGACCTAGCAGACTCGCTGATGTGGAAAGTATAATCAAGGCTTTACACAGTCTGTGTTTTTGCCGACTTTCCTTCCTGGCTTCAAATAGGCCAAACTTTATTAATATAGTAGGCCTTTTCCAGTCTTACTGACCAAAGCACTTAAAACATGCACTCATTCATACAGTGCTTAATATTATGCTGCTGTACAGTGCTTTTCCTGTTACACACACTCAAACCGCTGATTTGTCTGCAGCTGCTGTTACTTTCAGCTTGTATTGTGTCTTTAAACTCTTCATATTTTTCTAAGATTATAATTTTATCTTCCTTTGGAAAATCAGCTGCTCTGTTACTGGTAGACTTATCCATGTTTGTGATTGGTCAGATGCTGCTAACACCACCCCTTTCTTGTGAGTGCGGTCATAGGTAGATTGATAAACCCTGGGTTTACTTATCAAGTTAATAACCACCTTTGTGTGACCGCTTAGCCTGATTGCAAATGTTAGGATAAGTGAAGCCAGATAACAGAAAGATATCCTGGGTATGCTGAACTTGCTTTGTAGTACAGACCCCTGTTTTGTTTTTGTTGTTTATTTGTTTTTTAACAGATTAGCAAACATACCCTACTGCTCAAGTAATGGAATACTGTAGGGTGAGATATGCAGTTTTGACCCTAAAGAGGATGTGGTAATGTCTGTATTAAATTTCATGTCAGTGCATGAAAAATTACACTTACACTAAACCTGAATCTCAATTTGATTTTGGTGCTAGAGGGGATTACCAAAAAAGCCTGTAATGTCAAGAGACAGTTATCCTATGCTATGTACTGTAAGCACTTAGCATTATTTAAAAAAATGACCATTCTGAGTTCCAACTTTTCCAGAAAACTTTAGGAAGTATTTTTAAGCGGTTTAAGCTCTGTGACATGATTAATCGACACACGTGCTCACTGTGGTCATACATATGTGACCTAATTGCCTGCATTAAATAGCATGTCATTGCTATAGCAGTTAAAATGTTTCAAGAAAAAAAAAATGTTATTACTGCCCAGAGGTTCTCTTGGCTGACTTCCTCCCCGACACACCCAGTCTCCTCTGTTACTGCTGCACAATTTGACAGAAATAATGGTACTAATGCAAGCCTAACCTTGAAACTGAGTGGAACAAAGTAGCACGGTCCAAATGCAGAATTCCTCATTATACAAAAGACTGTATGATGACCACGTGATTTTTATGCCAGTGTCAATAATGCATTGTTCTTTAGTGTAGATATTCAGCTGAAATCGGAGCAAACGAATAGTATGGGGAGCCAGCTGGAGGGAGGACTGGAAGAAAATAGCTGATACTAATTAAAATCAAAGGCATCTAATCAGCCGCCGCCGAAGGGACATCAATCAGTCAAGCTAGAAAACATAGTAGTCGTTTACTAGCTTGTTATAAATGATGCACGGAAATCTTCAACTTTTCACTCAGGACCAGTCTTCTTCAGTTTCCAAACCTGCATTATATTTCAGTCTGAACAACATTTTCCAATTACTTAAATGGAAAATGACTTCTCGTGACATCTGTCTTTATTCCTTTCCACCGATTCAGGCTTTGAATTTTTTTGGACTGGCTTCCAAAGAGGCCATGATGGTTCCATTTGGAAAGTCAAAGATAAGTGTTTGAGATGGCAAATCATTCAGCTTCTCTCCATTAATTCAATTTTATTGATGTTTCCAGAAAATTAGGTGGTAAAGAGCACATTGTTTCCAATTTGCCCAAATATGCTTTGCTGCAGAATTAACCATGTGCCTGTTAGAGGAGAGCAGTTGTAGTAGATGATGTGTTTTGGTGCATCTGTACTGCCAAGTAAAGCACAGCCCAGCTCCTGTCCTCCACACTTGGGAGGAACTCTCTCAGGTCATTACCTCTTCCCTTTATTTTTTTTTAACCTTGACCTTGCTTGACCATCTAACATGTATATCTGCATGCCCCCAATTAGCTTAAATATGAGCCACGAGGTACAGTATCTAGAGCTTGTTACAATAAGCAGTTTCATACTGTAGCTTCAGACTGTGGATGGTTTGCATTTACTGTATCGCAGGCACTTTGAAGTTAGACAAGTTTCTCTTAGAACTAGGCAGGCTTCTCCACTCCCCTCAGCGGGGTGTCCTGCCTGTGAACCCTGTCAGGACCACCTCGGCAGGGAGCCTGTGAGGGTCAGACTCAGGGTCCTTTTTACAAGCTGTCATGAGTTTGGTGGTGAAACTGTCCATCAAACTGTTAGGTAATGCATGTGTCAACCGCTGCTCTCATTACTGATGTGAAGTGCCGCTCTTGCAAAGAAAACTTCCTCAGTGAGTACCAGCCGAAAGGAGAACACTTATAAGGACATCTGTTATGACTGCATGTCCAACTGATCAAGTAGACATTTATCCTCAACTCTTCAACCAACACGTGTTTGTAAAGAGCACAGGAAGGCCCTGCTTCACTTTCGACCCCGCAATTCTGCACCTTGTCTCCTAGGATAGCAGAAGGGTAATTTTAAACTGAATGCTAAGTATTCCAATGAATTATACATGGCCTTGGCTATCGGAAGAGGCGGTGAGGCACCCATTTAAATAGATTTATGGCTCCAGTACTGGGGCGGGGCGTCCCAGATCCTGAGACTGTTATCTGTTATGGAAGAAAATGTCTGACATACTTGGGTAGACGCCTGCTGTGCTCTTTCCAGTGAGCAGAACTTGAGCATGTAGTACTCTCACAGGCTGCACAAATGTTTTCAGAATGGTGTAAGGTGAAGTGATTTACAAAGAGGTGCAGCTGCTGTTCTTCTGGATCAAAGGAAAGAAGCTGGATGCTTTGGGTGGAGGGGTTCTGATGAGCTCAATGGAGAACTCCAAAGAGAGCCTGGTTACTCATAGGCTTCTTGGGACTTCCCACTTTCTTCTGTTGGCTGTAGAGTTGATCTGTAATAAATACCAGCAGATTTACAATCAATCTGTGCCAGGGCAAAACACTCTTTTGGTGTTAAAAAAAATTACTGTTTGCAATTACTGAAGACGTGCAGTGATAAGTTTGGGACTGAAAGCCGTGGACAGAGCTATTTTTGCAGCTGGTCCTGTTGAATACTATGTATTTGTAGTAGCTCAGAATTGGGGGACAGGAGTATTTAAATGAACTATACAAACATAATTTGCTTAGGTTTTTGTTAGCCATTCTACTGTTGTTTGTGCTGTTATTAAATGATGAAAAAAAAGCATGTCTTATTTTGACAAAGCTGTGATAGTTGCCACCAGGATTGTTAATTTATTTGGAATGCCAGGGGAGAAGTTCAGAACAAACACTTATTTGGCACGTTAAACGTTGCTGATTGCTGTGAGCACCGGCGCCAAAACTTCTGTCCTGTATCGCTTCACTGGTCCTCACCCAAATGTTTAGAGGAGAGCCCCTCATATTTTTGGTCCGCTAAAATACTGGCATTTTAATGCAACAGAGCACAGCTTAACATGGAACGTCAGAGGAATGGGGAGAATAGTAGTCCTAATACAGGACACATATGTGCCATTTGGTATATTAAAGGCAGCAAAGTTACTGTTTACTGTGAGCAGAGAGGTTTGCAGTGTTTCAGGTTTTTAGTCACATTTTTACACAGAGATCAGTTCATAATGAAAAGTGAAGAGAGCACAAAAGCCTTGCATACTTCACAGTTACACAGACATAGCTCTACTGTACATCACAAATCATCTCCAATGATTTTTTTTTTTAAGTATCAGAACTATTACATAACATATTGAAAAATGTCAAAATGCAGCTTTTAATGTGACTTAAATCTGAAGCATATTTAAATGTCTTATAACATGTCATTCAGTTGTCACTGAACGTAATTCATTGTAATTTTGCAGAGACTGTTTATTGCCCATAGGTGGCTGTGAGTCACAGTCTTTCCTTTGACTAATAAATCCCTGCAGCCACACACAGCATGCAGGAAAAAAAATTGAGTGAATTGATGCACATTAGGATCTGATGACAAATAATGTTTTGCCATTAAACACAGATTTCATGTTTATACGGCGGACTTGTTTGCAGTAAAGCAGCCCTTCTCCCGATTAAATCCTGTGCTCCAGCTGAACTGTCAGGTTTATCCAGAGAACGGCTTATCCCACTTTCAAGTCCCCATCAATTTCAGACAGAAGACTGCGCCCGTATGTCAGAACATATCAGCTGCATGTCATTGATCTGAATTGGCGTGCTGTGTTCAGAGAGAAACACATCTGCCTGCATTTACACTGTATAATTTTTGCTGTTAGATTGTTCATTCATTTGTGGTCTAATGATTTTGTTTGGTCTTGGTGGATTGCGCTGGTCATTATTTAAATGACCTGGCTGCATATATGTTAATAAATTTGTGCACTGCTAATTGATCACCTGCAGAACTTTACACTGACATCACCACATTTTTGTGAGTTCAATTCAATTCAATTCAATTCAGTTTTATTTATAGTGCTGCCTTACTCTAAAGTGACCTGCTTGGTAAATATGGCTGTATATGTTATCTTGAATTTGGTACCATTATTGAGAGGCAGTTTCTTATTATTGCTTTTCTTAATGTGTTTGTTCATTAGATATCCCTGTCTTTGCTCCTCACAGTGACCGACATCATGTCTCTAGCTCCATCCCAGTGCCCACCAAGTCCCAGCTCGCTGTGTCTGCTTCTTCAGAGATGGCCTATCCCTGCCACACCAGCTCCCCAGACCAAGGTCTGAGGAAAAGGGCAAGTTCAGAGGCTGAGGCAGAGCTTAAATACAAGCCAACCCCTCCACCCAGTTATAACACAGCCATTAGTGAGGGGAAGCCCCTGGTTGGTCTCGCACCACCTTCGCCTTCATCGTCACCATCACCCTCACCCACACACCTGTCATCCTCCCTCGATGCCAGCAAGACCTCACTTCACCTCTCCACGAATACAGAAGCCAATGTGGAGGAAGAGCAGAAGGAAGACAAGGAGGAGGGTAGAGACACAGCAGTGAAGGCAGAAAGATGTAAAAGCATTGACCAAGAGATTGATCTGCATAAAGAGAACAAGAAAGATGAGATGGAAGAGAACCCGTCCAGCAGCACAGTGGCACCAAAATCTTCTGCAGTGCAGGACGCTGATGAAGAAACTGTGCCTGCTATCCAGCACGCAGGTGCTATGAATGGTTCTTTAGTATTAGGACAGGCGCCCATCAGCCTGGTCCCAGAGCTCCGCTGCTCGGTGGAACAAGCTGAGGAGATCATGGGCACAGAGGCCACTGGTTTAGGTCTGGGCTTGGGGATGGGGTTGGCATTAGTAGATGAGGCCCGGCTGGACGACTACCGATGCATCCCTGTGGACCACGCAGTAGCTGTGGAGTGTGACGAACAAGTGCTGGGCGAGCTGGACGTGGCTGGTTTCGAGGAGTTCTCCAGACGCATCTATGCACTGAATGAGAACATGTCCAGTTTTCGCCGGCCGCGCAAGAACTCTGAGAAGTGAGACAGAGGACCTAAGGAGAGACGGAGGCAGGAAGAAACTTGCACAGATGGATTTGGACAAAATGCAAGGCAGGGACATGAACTGAGCGGAGAAGTGTGGCTCTCGCTCCTTAACCATAGCATAAAAAAATAATCATAGGAGCTGTTCTGGAAAAACAGCCAATTTGCACTTATTGTAAACATTTCCATAGTAAACCTTTATATAAGAAGCAGTTAAAAGTGCAAATACTGGGACAATAAGCAATGCTTTTCATGCCAACATTAATATATTTTGCCAACAGATTCAAAACAGTATTCTGGCTTTTTTTTATTCACAAAAGGATTTGGCCTCAGTTTAAGTAATCGCCTTCTCTGTTGTTCCATTACAGGGGACCATTAATGTAAAATAATGCACAACGGATTTTTATCACTCACTTCTGTACTGCAATAAAAGTCCTTGACCTTGCCTAAGCCTCATTTTAGATCTACATTCAGAGTGTAGCCTCAGTACATAATGTTCCACTGCAGCAGCTCCAGAGCTCTCTCCTTATCACTCTGCTAGTCTTTTGAACTGTTGAGGTTTTTCTTTTTCTTCCAGTTTTAGAGCCAGATGTCCCAGTAATTCCACCTTTGACTGTACAAGCAAATGTTAAAACGCTTCCCGAGCCTTCATTCAGGGTGCATGACAGTGGGCACTTGCAGGAGGGAGTACTTGGAAATGTGTGTGTGTACACCTCACATCAGCATGTCACCACAGCCGCACAATCACAGTTAGAGCAATCCCACCAATGACCTAGGGACACGGCAGCATTTTGCTATCACAGAGTGAGGTGGGAACTGGAACCCGTAGCCCAGTCAGAGACTTCTCAACTGTGACACGCTGCATCTCCTCCACTTCGACAGGCTGACCCACTCGTCATTGTCCTCACGGGCTCGAGTTTCTCTTCAGGTCTTAAATGAGGATGTAAAGTGTGGCAGGTTGAAGCTCTCAGATCTTGGCAGGGATATGGTGCAATTTATTTTTTTTAATCCATCTCTGTGTCCTGTTTTTTTTTTTTCCAGCTTTTACCTTTTAATTTTATTGTACTCCATCAATATAAATTTAATGTAATGTCCACTGATTCTTACATTCAGTAGACCAAAAAAAATGAATTGTGTGTCTGTATTCTGTTGGAATGTTTCACTCAGGCTCTCCTCTAACTGTTAATGAGTGTCTCTATCCCACCGTCTGTGATTTAGTGTCTCCCTGCTCTGAATGCTTTCTTGCACTGGTATTCAATTTTGCATTATTTATGTCTCTCAGCAACTGTGTGCGCAAAGAAATCAATATTTAGTTTTAATTCACTCATGAATGTCGTCAGTTGGTAGACTGATATCATAACCAGTGTCTGGGTCCTGACTTCACCAGCTGCTTTGCATCGCTGGCCTTGACGAAGACAGACTTTCCACCAGCAGCACACGTAGTGTTTCAGATGCAGTACTGTGGTTGCTGATTGTTGGGATGTATCATATTTAAAACTTAAGGTTGAACCATGTTAGATCATTTCCATAACCATACAGTTCAGTAAATGACCATGTACATATACTTTTGTATGGAGATTTTTTGGGGGGTGATTAAAGACTTGCGGTCCAATGGCATGGGTGTATGTACCCCCTTTAAAAGAGTTGTCTGCCTGCATTTGTTTTGAATGTGAATATGATGGTTTGAATCGAATGAAAACAACCAAAACTCTAAGATTTCCTGTCAACAGTCATGCTAAAAGCTCTGGTAAATCTGTACTCATTGTGTCTCAATTCACATACCTAGGTTAGTACACTACAAGTTTACTCGTGAAGTTTGTGAATTTGAACAAGTTACCAGTAACACTGGCAGTCTTTGACTGTGTCATGCTAGCTACTGCATTATGTGAAAATCTGCAAACTGTTATGAGTCTGACTTCGCATAAATTCGGGTGTGGTCCTGTTAGCTTGCTAGGTAGCACTGGCATCATCATCAGTGCTGAAAAGTATGGCCCTACTGGCTGGAAATTATTTGGTGGTTCCTCCTTTTTGCACTCAACATAGAGAGTGTAAGTATGGAAGTATGCAATCTGAGAGGGAGTATTAGATACAGGGGTTTTGGCTAAATGTTAACAGCATGCAAATGGACTGCTACTTATAAAGCACTTTCGTACGCTGAGCACTCAAAGTGCCTCATCCATCCATTACACACACCTTCGTACAGTGCTTTTTATTCCATGCCTTTGAGCATCTTGTCTAACATTTACGCTGCAACGAATTCATCAGGGGCAACGTGGAGTTCAGTATCTTGCCCAAGGATACTTCAACATGCAGGCACACACCTTTGATGTTAAAGACACAATCTTAGTTTTACTTGGCCACATGAAAACGCAGAGATGAAGTTTCTGAAAATTGTCTCGCTGGAAGGTGTTTTTGTGTTCACTGACCTAAAATGCCGTTAATGTGGACAAAAAGCTACGTTTACCAAAATGCCCGTGCCCATGTTGACAGATTGCAATGTATTTACCACACCAGCATATAGAGGTTTTATTCACTCCCACTGGCAGTTGCTTCAATCGCTCGCCTCAGAGTTGCAGTAAGTTTAACTCTCCTAAAAAATAAAATAAATAAAGTTTAACTCTCCAAATAAATAAATAAATAAAAAGTTTAACTCTCCACCTGCCCATTTACATAGACATTCCATGGTCTCTTGATGCTACATCGCTACTTGGTCTTCCTGTGTGGATGCCCCTTAACATGGTAGACTGCTAACATTCTAACTGTTATTAGTTCTACAAATTTATCACTAAAGCTATACATGAACTGTGTACTTGTACTCAAAACTCACAAATGTTAAGGACATCGATGGATTTCAAACATCACAAGTTTTACTTCTTTGTGCTTTCACATCATATTCATCACACCTGAAGCTGGATGGGAGTCCTCTAAAGCTAGCACTGGTACGTTGCTAACATCAGTCATTTATTTATCTCAGTATAAGTCAGCTTGACATTATCTTTGTTACCAGGGAGACAAGTCCCTCCCCAGGTGGGCCTTTCCAAAATTGCTGTGGAATTTTGCAGAAATTTGCAGATATGGTGAACTGATGGGGCACGTTGGCCCTGCAACCATAAAAGCAGCCATTACTGATGTTATTTATTTTTATTATTATCATTAAGAGGCCTAAAAAGGTCGAATTTGAGAAAAAAACCTGTGTGGTTGGGCCTCTGTACTACATTTCATTCTGTGACATGTTGATATTTTTATTATGTTATTACAACACTATTTCATAATTTAATGACGGGGAAAGGAGTTCTTCCTCCTTTAAACTGCCTGAAACACATTAATCTGGCAGGTACAAGCTTTTAATCTTTTGTGCTTGTTTTTGTAGTTTTTCATCTACCTGGAAAACATCATTAGGTTTTTGAGACATGCTGCACCTTGCATTCCTGCTCATTTATGTGTGGAAGAAAATGTAAGAGTTGTGAATATACTGCCTTCAGGATGAAGAAACATGAACGTGAAACATGACTTAAACCTCGTTTTACTCTTGTTAGGGCTCTAGAAGGCATCTAAGAGGAACAGCTTTTCTTTTTTAAAAAAATCCCATGGAATTTGTTAGCTTTTAAAAACTTAAATAAAATTTGGACGCAAGTCTTTTTTTTGCAGCTCTGTCTATATAAGGTACTCCGTTGTCCTTTCTGACACATCCCCAAAGGGGATTTGTATCTTCAGCTGGACTCAAACCAGCAACCTTTCACTTGCCAAACAAATGTGTAAACCACTACACCATGGAGCCACCTTAGCAATTCTGTCTGCATATGAAGGTGATAAATGGCAAATAACACCACAAGGAAAATTAGATTTTTCAGTGATTTACTCAACAAACATATCTATGGATGTAAATTTCTTCTTTACAAAATGGAAATACACCCGTGGTATCAGAGGCTGGTATTGCCCCCTTTAGCAGATATAATCTCTGGTATAGTTTTCTTGACTGTACTGTGTATTTCAAATCCCCTCACAACTTTTACAAGGGATTCAAACCTGCACTTTGACTAGAACATTGCACTCAGCCCCCACTTCTTCTTTCTAAACCATTCCACAGTGGATTTGCTGGTGTGCTTTGGATCATTATCCTGCTGAAAGGTCCACTTCCAGTTGAAGTTAAACTTTCAGGCAGATGGTCTTGCCTTGTTTTCAAGTCCTCTTGGATATGATTTAAAATTCATAGAAAATTAATAACTGCAAGCTGCCCATTCCAGCAGGCAGCAAGCCAACCTAGGACTTGGGTTGGGGGGGATAAATGGACTAGTATTTATATAGCACTTTTCTTACTAAGCACTCAAGACACCTTCTACTACAAACCTCATTCACACATAGATTTTATTCTATGCCTTTAAGCTCTTGGTCTAACCTTCACACACACTCTTATGGATGCACTGGGGGCAACTTGGGTTCGGTATCTTGTCCAAGGATACTTTGACAAGCAGACTGGAGGAGGCAGGGACTGAACCACCAACCTTCTGATTGGTAGACAATCCACACTACCTCCTGAGCCACAGCTGACCCAAACAAATAAAGTCTATGTAAGTATCTAACCCCAAACCTTTTCCACTAACGTGCTTCACTGGTGATGGGAGTTGCTACTTCTGAAAAGCTGTCCTTTATGTTTGTTCCTGTAGCCAAACAACTCTATCTTTGATCTGTTCAGAGCAGAAAACGTTCTTTGCAGATCAAATTGATGCAAAATCTTTCTGATCTTTGGCCCTAGGACTTTGACATCAACTGTTGCTGAATTACCTGCAGATCCAGGAGTTCTTACAGACTTTTTTTTTGCAAGAAACACTATGCTTTTGGATTGATTTGACATGACCAGTCCAGTCCTAGGCAGATGAAATATATGTTACACATAGACGATTTTCCTTTCGTTCAAATAATTTTGAGATCTTTTTAAAATACCATGTCACACTAAAGGTATCCACAACCTTTGTTCTAAAGGCCTCTTCAGATCTTTGCACAATGAGACCACAGACTTAGCAGCAAAGACCACCAACACCCAGTTTCTACTTATCAGTTCCAGAGGAAGTTCTAATCGTTGGCATCTAATGTGAAACCCCTAATTCTAAATTCATGGATTTTAATGTGTGACTAATGTAGGGTATACTTACTTTGTCATTGTCACTAAAGTGTGTGTTGATAGTATAACACCTTCTTTAATAGGACCTGTTTCAAAGAACATGAACTGTCTGCTCATCCAAATGCATCAAAAGACTCGAAAGTTTTTCAGTTTAAGTGATTGATATAAGGAAGATTGATTGTAAGGAAAATGCATTTGTGGGTTAAGCAGCAGAGTTGAGTATGTGGGTTGCGCCCATGAAGAACTTGCCAAATCTTCTCTTCCAATGGCAAACAGCTTATTATCCATCTTATCCTTACAAATGTGGCACCATTTAAAGGGAAATAAACAGGCTTTCCAAAGGTATGAGATTTATTGCCAAGAAGCATTGTTACAACAAAGAAATAATCAACCAAACACTAATTTCCTTACTTTTTGTGCTAAGTTTATATATACTTTCTTTTTGTGACAAACTAACTAGAGCAGTTTCAGCCGGCTGGCCAGAAACGGTTCTGCACTGAGACAATATGACCTCCTACATGTGTACATATGTGGTTGTGCAGTGCAGTCAGTAATTGAAGTAAGCCCTTTTCTAATGAAATAAACCCTTCTCCTTTCCTTTACCTCATTATGGACTTAACTGAGTAAAATGCAACCTTTGTAGTGGTATTACCACATCACTTTGTTGTCAGGGCTCCAGGTAATGTATCAATTTGTTCACATTAAGCACCGGAAAACAGTAACTTAAAGGGTTTGAAGCAAACTGAGTGCTTGTAATTCACATCTCCCTGTGGTTATGTCAGGGAGATTACTGTTAGCTACTATCAATATATTTAGCCCATTACTCATGGAAATGGACCTTCCTCTTTCAGAATCACTTGCAGGACTTTTCATAGATGTTCCCATGTCCTTTGTGTTTCCAGAGTCACATAGAGCAGTTTCCTGTTCCTCGATCCTTTAAGCTTCTTGTGTCACTCTGCAGGCTGTCAGCTCTCTCAGCTAAGCCCCTACAGGTGTCTGAAGGCCTCAACACTCAGCCTTTGGGAATGACACTTCATCAAGGCAGATTTGTGCCACTGTGGAAGGCAGACCTGCCCTGCCAGTGCACGTGTCTGTGCACAGGTGCATGGGTTTAAATCTTGAGAGTTTGCAGGTTATTATTGTAGTTTAAAGTTTATGAGAAAAATGAACTGAGGCGCTGAGAGTGAAAGTAAGCAGGCCTTATTCCTCACTCACAAAGCTGTCCTGATATTTTTGGGCTGAGTGCTCAGTTTAACTGTACGGTCTGTTGTACTGTTCATCTTCACAGGCACCTCACAAAATACGCACCAGCCAGACCAGCACTGCTGGCTGTCTAAGCCCGGGCCTCTGAGCTTTACACCACAATGTGTGTATGTGTAGGTGTCTGACAGTAATTTATGAAGCCTTAGTCTCTGTCTCTGCCCCCACAGCAGTGTCCTCATTAACTCAGATTATTGATTTAAACAGTCACTGGTTAAATTGTCCCGTCCATCAAATCCTGATGACCATGCTGTGACAGAGAAGAATCCATCTTAGCAAATATCACAAGCAGGATAAACAGAGCACACAGGGAGGAGAATAGCTGCAATACATCAACACCTCATTTATACAGCAGCCATATCGTCTGACACATAGTCAGTCCCAGGTCAAAGTCAGTCACCCTCCCTTTGTCAGTCTTAGGTCTCACTGATACTCCATATCACTGCCATTACCCGGTTTCCATCACACAGTGGATTGCTTGTCATTATCACTGTAATCCTGTCACTGCTACATGTCAGGCATGTTGACATTTTATACATTTATTTATGGAAAGCTGTGAACAAATGGACACAAAAAGTAAAGAGTGCATGACAGTTGTATATTATGGGGCTCAATCCTGTCCTGGGAAGCTACATAAAAGTTTACATTTCTGAGTCAGTTTAAATTCTTTGTTTTTGGGCACATGGCCGCAGTGATTCTTCTGATGAGAAGTTAAATCTACAAGTATTAGTTAAAAATGAAACCATGATTCATGAGCCATAAATCACACCTTTTTTCAGGTCCATACACTCAGCTTTACATGGTCTAGCTCAGGATGACTAATGTTAACAAACATTAGCAAACCTTGTTGTGTGACTGATGTTGATTCAGGTCACCAAAACATTATTTTTATTTTTTTTTAATAAACCAGTCTTTCCTATTGCCTTTATAAAAATGTAAAGCATATGCCAGAAGGCTATAGTCTGGCTGCACATAAACGTATTGTGCTGTAGCTGTATACCTCTTTTCAGTTCATCAGCTTTCTGAATCCTCTGTTTCCTGTCTGTGGCTCCATATCTTTGCTGGTATGTGGATTCAAACATGACACTGCACATTATGTTCTTTGAAAACAGAAATTGTCTCATTCCAAATGGATACATGGTCCTCTCTTCAATATGACAGAAGCAGAGCATCTGACATATCTGTAACCACGGTGTCCGTGACTCTTCTTGGGCTATCGTTAAAATATGTTTGCACAAATCTTTATACTGAAACTGCTTCACAGTATTTGTCTTGCTTAAGTTAACTTTAATTAAGAGGCTGGAGCTGATTGTCACTTTCAAAAAAGTATTTTGTACCGAACACTTTAATTATAATATTTTATACCAGTGGACAAGCTAAGCTAAGCTAAGCTAAGTTAACCATCTCTGACGTGTAGCTTTATATTTAACACCTAGATATGGGAGTGGTGTCTTCTTTATATTCTACATTCAAACTAAACATAAAACTTAGTTAACCTGTGTAAACATACACAAGTTTACGCATACAAGTTTTAAATGATAATTGCTGAAACTGTAGGAAAAGGTATTCAACCCCTTAGTTACTCTTCCACGACCAACGACTCACTATCCGAAAATATACCAAACTGCACAGATATAGCTGGCTCCAGCTGGACTTCACAGATACATGCACAAGTACTACCAGTCCCGTAAAACTGAAATCATCAATTAAACAGACCATTTTCTGAGGCATGACTTTGCCTCAAATGTCTCACCGGTTGCAAAATATGCCAAAATCAAAAAATGTGGTGACTGAAAAACCTCAGTCCCAGAAGGGTTACAAAGCTTTTTCTAATGGTGTAAGAGTGAGAGACAAGATATACTGTACAAATGGAGTCTTGGTACAATAATAAACCTTCACTGAAGGTGCTGACCTTTCACAGTTTCTTCCAAGACCAATGACTCATTAGGAAGTCAAAAATCCAGGCTCTAAAAAATCCAAGCTTTTTCACCTCAATAAGGTTCTATCTGACAGATCCCTTCCAAATATGGCGAGGCAAAAACCACCTCTAACCCACAAGAACATTAATGCTCGTCTGAATTTTGCCTTAACAACACCTGGTTAGCCCTCAGACCTTTGGGAGAGTTTTGTAGTGTTGTGCTTGTTGTGGGCATGCTTTACTGTTTCAGGGACAGAAGGAACGTGAAGTCATCAGTCTGAGACAGTCACGGTGATCTCAAGCATAAGATTAAATCCATCCAGTCCTGAACCCCCAGATCTTGTTAATAAAGATGGCACAATTAGGTATTAAGTTCCTGGATGTAAGTACTTTTTCAGGTTGGTGATTAAGATTCAAAAACATTTTTGATTTAATATATGCTTATCGTTTAAGGCTTGTATTTTGTGCTTACTCAGATAGCCTTTGTTTTTTGTTGTTTATGAGTTTAGTATGAGAAAGGAATAAATTAAAAAAAAATCCATGCCTGAGCAAGAAGACAGCTTACAACTATACTTTTGGCTGTGCATACAGTGTTCAGTGTTGGATGTATTACTGAGCACCCTGCATCCTAAGTTTCATCACACTGGACAAGAGGAGAGCAGGAGTCAGGTCTCAGCCTTGGCCAGCATTCAACTCTGGGGTTTAAATTCATACAAAGACATCTAATTCATTAGTGAGTTGAGACCTCATACAGTGACTGTAACTCTTCACCCTGCTTACAGTCATAATACAGGGATCAGGGGACTGTTTTACAAGCATGGAGGGACATGCAGCAGCTCTGGTGTCCTCTCTGAGAGCTCAGACCTCTACGTAGTGGACCTGCTCACCTCAACCTGTCCCGGGTCTGGACCTGGCTGGTCAAAATTGTTCTGTGACCTGCCTCAGCTGTTTAAGCCATCTAGGAAACAAAACTATCCGCCTGGATGAAATCCCAGTCACCTCTCCAGTTTTTACAGCAGTAAAACCTCGCTCCCCTCTATCACTTCCAGTGTTTTCCTTCTTAAAACGCGAGCCTGAATCTTTCCCAGCCATTCACCAAACTCTGACTTTTATAGGGCTGACTTATTCTCTCCACATGGTCCAGTTGCACAGCTTAATGAAATGCAGTAGTGTCCAGCTGATTTCACCGCAGCAATATCAGTATTGGAATTCAGAGTGCTGTGAGTATATAATTCTGGGTAAAAAATAATATCACAATGACCATGACAGATTTATTATGGACCTTGTGAAATTAAAACCGATTGCTGAGAACTGATGTCATCGTGCTCATATGTGCATTTCGTGGTAAATTCATGCTTGCTGACATTGTAGTTCCCTATAATTACCTTCACATCTTTTGAATGACGTAACTGACACCTGACATGCAGAGGAATAGAGGAAACCTCCCCAAACACACAATGGGCCTCAGTAACAGTCCCCCTACAGCTAACAATGGGAAACAATAGATAAAGACATATCACAGCACAGAGTGTAAGATTAGATTTTAGCCGGGTGATCGTTTTGCTTTTGTACAGCAGCCATTGTGCTGTGTATGGTGTACATGTTCTGAAGTAGGTATACTTTCATGGATAACATCATGTTTTCTCCTCTCTGAGAGGACAGGGATTCCCTTTCTCTGTGTGCCTTTAAGGTACAGCCATGCATTAATTCATAGTTCTAACCTTGCGACTAAAAACACTGGCTGAGCAACAGCCAGACAAAAATGATGTCCTGCAGAGCTGCAAGCCAAGGATTTAACACCACTGCATGAGATCTCATGAAGAGAAACGGTGGAAGAGGAAAAGACCTACAGAAATACCTTGCTTGTTGTTTGTAGTTATTGGAAGATTGCTTTAGAGTGAAATTACCCTTTTTCTGACAAAGTCCCACCCAAGCAGCAACCTACAGGGCTGAACATGAAGCTAATGTGGACGTGTCAAAAACTGCAGTCCCATAGACTCCCATTTAAAATGTCCAAATTAACAGCATTAAAAATCATGTTTACAGCCTGGTACGAAAAATGGTTTTGTTCCCCCTTCATAACAACTGTACAGTGGGTGACACTGGTAAGACTTAGAGTTAGGGGCATGGACGCTTTGATTGACAGAGGTGAGGCCTAGCAAATTTGCTAGGCCTCACCTCTGCTAATTCAGGTTATACTGAACTAAACCTCTCCTTTTGATTTATTTTTTATGGAATTATCTTCCGCGTGGCTGAGTGAAATCCTAGTGTTTCATCAGTCTGTTACTTAGCACTAATTAATAGATATATGTTTGTATTCATTGCATAGTTTGCTAACCAAGGCTGTTTGTGTTAGGTGGTAATATAGGGTTGCACCCTATCTTCTAAAAAAGTGGTCATTTTGAAAAAAGCATTGTAGAAGCCTGGGTGATGTCACTGCAGCTATGTCTGTTTTTTTTTATATACAATCCATGGTCCCACCATACTCATTTATACAGCTGTATATGTATCCAGTATGTCCAAGTGGGCTGTGAATGTATTATATTTAGATCATCTAGCAGAAGGACCCATACCCTTACTGACCCAACTCCCAAGGGGAATCATGTCTCCAGCTGGAATCAAACCAGCAACCTTTCACTTACTAAACAAATGTGGTAGCCACTACACTATGGAGGCACTATTGCTCTTCCTACAGTATCGGTCAGAATTTCATCAAACCTACACACAGTGATCACCTAAGTGTGTTAAAGGTCAAGGTCACATTTGTTGTTTTAAGGGCAATAACCTGTGAATTGTGACGGACATTACAAATTAACACAGCTCATACTAACATTACATTACAGTCATAGAGATATAGCATCTTTTTTTCTCTAAAAGATAAGTTCTGCTTTATATTTATTGCTGTAAGTACCATAGGTTTGCATATGAAGCTCAGCTGTAGAACTGGTGAACGTTATATCTCTTAAACATCACCTTGCAAGCGTAGACATTGTGAGCATGTTAACACACTAATATGACATTTAGCTAAAAGCACTGCTGTGCCTCAGTTGCTAGCAAGAGTATGTGTGCTAACTGTGAAATACTTGAGATACTTGAAATATTTAAGTTTTCTCAGAAGTATTCAAATAAAAGAAAACATGAGTGCAACTTGCAAAAACTGACAGGTTTAGAGTTTAATTTAAAAGGTCACAAGCCAAAAGGGGTGGAAGCCACTGCGCCAAGGAGTATATTGCTCCTTGGAGTATGTTACTAATGGACAACAGCACTTTGAATTCTGTAGATTTTTTTTGTGTCAACTGAGAGTCAGGTCCTACACGACTGTTAATCAGCTTTACAGACTTTATTCCCAAAGCAACCATTAAACAAGTCACACGCAAGTCATTGTGTCAGCTTTACCACTGTGTCTTCTTCAGGGCACTGCAAAGTTATGTTACGTTTCAATAGAAGCAGTATTAAAAACACCTGTTATGTATCATTATGGTAGCATATGTTGTATTTAAAGGTAACAGAAAAGTCCAACTATTGAAATTTGTGGGGTTAAATTTCATGTTTTTAGTGTACATGAACAGGCTGAGTATGAAACTGAACGATTTAACACAATCGTTCATGAAAAATCATTGACTATATAAGGATGAATGAAAAAGTGCCTTAACCCTGCATTCTTTTTAATGGCCATCAGGCAACAACTCCTATGGTTGTGAAAAAAAAACATGCTTCCCAATTGATTTATTACCTCAGAAAACATTTTTCTAATGAGTTTATGGTCTCAATCACTGCTTTCAGGTCTTCTTCAATACAACATGGTGCTCATTTTGTGAATTATGGTCCCATTTAGAGTAAAATTGGTGATAAAGCAGCATGTTATTGAGTAACGTTAAAGTAAAAGTAACATGTTGTATGATGAGATATTATGAGATTAATCAGAAGTAATTCATTATATTACATTGTTGCCTACTGACAAAAGTTAACACTGTTTTTGAATGGATATTGTTACCTCATGACTGGTTGTGTTGACAAATTTGACAAAATTGACTCTTACTCTTACTAAGACATTTCTCCTGCATTTTTACCTTTATTTTAGTTAATTTTCTATATACAGTACACTCTATTGTTTCAGTTAGTTTTAGTTTTTGTTTATTTTTATTTCACTATAATAACCTTGCCGCAAACTGTATGGGTAAAGTCATGTCATTAGAACATTTCTAGTTTCATTTTAATTATCTTAATGAAACACAAGCTTCCGTCTGTTTTCTTAACCTCTTATCCAGTTCAGGGTCGTGGGGGCCTGCAGCCTGTCCCCAAGATGGGTACATCCTGGACAGGTCACCATTCTATCACAGGGCTAACACAGAGATGCAGACTACAATTCATCTACTGCATCTACACCTATGGCCAATTTAGAATCACCAGTTAACCTAACGAGCATGTCTTCAGACTGTGGGGGAAAAAACCAGAATACACAAGGTTGTATAAGAAAATTCAGACGTAGTCCCTTGTTGCTACTAATAAAAAAAAATTATGAGTGAATGAAGAAATTATATTGCAGTAAGGTGTGGGGAATTAATTTAGTATTGTTAGCCTCAGCGATCTCAGTAAAGCAATATCTGCATGTGAATATCTGCAGGCAAGTGATGCAATTTTTGATAATGGAAACTTTTTGGTTTCTGTATGTAGTCTGCTTGTAGTCCAGGCAGTGATGTTTGAGCAAGCTTTGGTTGCATGCTGGGGACAGTAGAGAGATTCCATTTGCCTGTATGCAATCTCTAAACCAACAGCAATCATTTGGCAATGATTTTAATTATATTAGCTTTTTTAAATGTACAGTGCTTAACAAATTTATTCGACCACCAACCAATGTAAGGTTTATGCCACAGCTGGCCTAAAGTAACAGTATTGGTAATTACCAAAATAATTTAATTTTATGTTTCCATAATGGTTAATCCACCAGTATGCACAAGCTCTTTAATCAAAATGATATTTTTAATGCTAAAATATAATTATTGTTGTTATCCATTAATTTTAGAATTTACTGTTTTACAAAAGAAGCTGAAAAAAATAATAAAGCACTTCATGATGCTGGATGGTCTTTCTCGTTTTTAGGACAGGTGGTCTAATAAATCTGTTAAACACTGCATGTGTATTTGTAAAGAATGACTGGCTCGTGCAACATGAAATCCTGAGCTACGTGTGCGTTATCTGCTATCCAGATATTCTGGCTATAGTGAAGCCCCCCAAAAACTGTCTATTGCCTGAGAGGATTGGTTAGCAGACTAGCTGTTGGGTTTTCAGATTGCAGCCTCAGTAGCCTGAGCAAAAAAACTGTTCCAAAGCCTGTTACCTGCCAAGAATTGGAAAGAAACAAAAAGAGTGAGTATTCTCCTATAGACAGGAGAAAATACATTCTTTTTTTTCAGGGTACAATTTATTTTTGTAAATAATTATCTAGTATTAATACCAACTGGATGAAGTAACTTGTTAGGTAACTGAAGTTCCTGCATTTTGGGATTTGCCCCATCCCAAGTGTGCATGGGAATGTAGATTCCACTTGGATACAAACCAAGACCAAAGACACATCTTAGCTGTGCAAACACATCTAATAATGGGACACACATGGCCACTGTCACTGATAATCACTAAAATCCGGCTTTTTATAAGGAAATCTTCAAGGTTGTTAAATTGACTCAATGTTCTCTTCACTAATTACCTTGTCATGTGTGTAATTGTCTCATCTTATACATCACAGGTGCACCCAGCCTTTAGAACCTAGCGGCAGTTATGCACATCTGATGTTCATTGTCCACCAGTAAGACCAGTTAAACAAAAGAAGCAAGAGGAAGTGATAAAAGGGGAGAGAAATGAAAACGGTGTTTTGTGAATGTGTGTCAAAGAGAGCCACTTGAGTGTTAAGGAGGTGAGATTTCCAGGAAGGGGCAAGGGCCAAAGCATGCTTTTCTAGAAAATCCACCCAGCAGGTAGGACCGTCCTGCCTGAGGATTTACGCCTTCTGGCTGCATCACAGAAGCTTTAATCTGTGAAAAAGGAAAACTAGCCTGTTGGAGGCACTAACAGCCTTGACACGCCTGGAAACAGTGACTGATTTACTCAGAACAAAGCCTCTGAAATCCTTTTCTTATCCGCCTGCTCTAAACTTAATTGCATACTGCCTTCTCTAATAATAAATCCATGTTCACGGACAGTGTTATCTGACCACCATCATTTCCTAGAGCTGAGAGCTGATGTAAGATATGTATCTGGTGGTCACATTTTAAGCAAAACTGTTCATCAGCCTGTCAAGTTAATTTCTGACAAACTGTCTCTGTTCTTCCTTTCACACTTGCCAAAGCTCTGTGTGGAACACACAGCTCAGCATTTTAAGTCATCCTGGGAGAACTCCCAGTATTTCACCTTGGACTGAAATCTCTGAGAGTTCAGGGAGCCAGTGGGGAATAGTAAAACCTACTGGTGGTGAAACTTTAGTAACAGGGCTGAACGCTTAACACCCTCATTAACAATTTCAGCATGTTACAGGAACAAACACGTTAAATATCTGTTTATTAGGAGCAAATTAGAGGAAAAAGATCACTTCACACCAGCAGGGTTTGTGTAATTATTACTATATTGATTGTTATGCTGACATGACTGTTGTTATGCACTGTTGTCATCAAAGTAATTAGTAAGATTTGGGAACAAAGAACAAATAAGGTGATCCAGAAAGCTGGTCTGAAAGCTGTGATTGAAGTTTGGATAAAGGTTTTGCAGCTTTGTCAACAGAGCCAGTGATACACCCCCTTGAAAATTGTTTTATGAAGTTTATGAATTTCTCACTCTCCAAATTTATTAATCACTGGTCATTTTAATAAAAAGATTTAGTAATTTTCTTTGTCAAAAGAAACATTTGATTTCATGGTTTGGATTGGAGGTTTCAGGAAAAGAATCTTTCACATTCACATGTTGTATTAAAATGGTAAGCATTTGCTTATTTACAAATCCATTAGTCACAGAGCAACATTATTCATTTGGAGTTGTGTTTTTGGATTGGATTAGATGACTGGAAGTCATGAGGAATCCAACCCAGCTAGCTGGAATGGCTAGAGTTGTGCTTTCCACATCTGTAAATTATTGAGGGTTTGCTAAAGTCAGAGTAATGTTTTTTTTTGTTTTGTTTTGTTTTTCAGGTTTTTAACTGATTCTCTTCCTGTAGATCATGCTACTGTTCACGTGGAGTGAGCCCTTTGAGACTAGAATGGACTAGAATGTCGTATAATAAAAAAAACTACATGACCTGGTGTCTGCAGCTGTGCACAGCTGTACACATCCCCAAGTTGAACTACTCTGTTTTTGGTCTCTACCACCTCTTTTAGAGAAATAGCTAGTTGTCTCCCCACTTTGCAAGTTCATTGTTCCCCCTGTCATGGTGGAATTCTCACAGGCAGCAGTTTCCAAAAAGCTGTTGTACAGCACCATCCTAGCACTTTCCAAGAGAGGGATAAACCTAGGACCTAACTGGTCAGTACAGGAGGCTCGGGAGGCAGAGTGATTCGTCAGAAGGTTAGTGGTTCAGTCCGTGGCTCCTCCAGTCCTCATGTCGAAGTGTCTTTGGGTAGGATACTGAAAGACACTTGTCCTGTATGCATATATTGGTGTATGAGTGTGTGAATGGGTGAATGTGGTTTGTAGTAAAAAACACTTTGAGTGCTCCGTTAGAGGAGAAAAGCAAGAGCAAGGGAACGTCCACTCATACACGGGTATTTTCGTTTTAAAAACGATGTTGCAAGACAAAATCTTTGTTTTCCTTGTCCACATGTACAGTCATGGTAAAAAAGAAAGACACTCTCTGTCAGATCTAAGGTTTTACATATCAGAACATAAACATTTTTCTAGTCCAGGTCTTAAAATTAGACAAATAACACCTCAGATGAACAACATCATATTACACTGTGTCATTATTTATTTAACAAAAACTAAGCCAAAATGCAGAAGTAGTGTGAAAAATTAAGAACATCCCATGATTCAGTAGCTTCTAGCTTCTAGCAGCAACTTGAAGTAATCATTTTCTGTATGACTTTATCAGTCTCTCACATTGTTGTGGAGGAATTTTGGCCCACTCTTCTTTGCAACATTGCTTCAGTTCATTGACATTTATGGGCATTTGTTTATTCACAGCTCTCTTAAGTTCCTGCCACAGCATTTCAGTCGGGTTGAGGTCTGGACTTTGACTTGGCCACTGAAACACCTCGATTCTTTTCTTTTTCAGCCATTCTGTTGTAGATCTGCTGGTGTGCTTGGGATCATTGTCCTGTTGCATGAACCAGTTTCAGCCAAGGTTTAGCTGTCTGACAGATGGCCTCACATCTGACTCTAGAAAACGTTGATATACAGAGGAGTTCATGGTCGACTCAATGACTGCAAGGTGCCAAGGTGGCAGCAAAACATGTCCAAATCATCACCCCTCCACCACCGTGCTTAACAGTTGGTGTGAGGTGTTTGTGCTGATATGCTGTGTTTGGTTTTTGCCAAACATGGCGCTGTGCATTATGATCAAACATCTCCACTTCAGTCTTGTCTGTCCAAAGCACATTGTTCCAGAAATCTTGTGGTTTGTTTGGATGCAATTTTGCAAACCTAAGCTGTACTTCCATCTTCTTTTTACAGAGAAGAGACTTTCTCCTGGCATTCCTTGCAAACAAGAAAAACTTGTTCAGTCTTTTTCTAATTGTGCTGTCATGAACTTTAACACGCTGAGGCCTGTAGAGTCGGAGCTGTAGCTCTTGGGTTTTTTTCAGTTTCTCTGAGCATTGCACAATCTGATCTTGGGGTGAATTTGCTGGGATGTCCACTCTTGGGAAGATTGGCAACTGTCTTGAATGTTTTCCACTCGTGAATAATCAGTCCCACTATAGAATGATGGACTTCAAATTATTTGGTAATGGTCTTATAACCCTTCCCAGATGGGCAAGAATTGCTTCTTTAAGATCATTCCTGATATCTTTCCTCCTTGGCATTGTATTAACACACACCTGAATGCTCCAGACAAGCAAACTACCAAAACTGCTTTAATAGATGTGGTCACAATTGCTTCTTCTTCTTCTTCTTTTGGCTGCACCACAGCGGATCATCTGCCTCCATCTCACCCTATCCCAGCATCCTCTTCTGTCACACCAGCCCTCTGCATGTCCTCCTTCACTACATTCAGGAACCTTCTCTGTGGTTTTCCTCTTTTCTTCCTGCCTGGCAGCTCCATCTTCAACATCCTTTGTCCAATATATCCACTATCCCTCCTCTGTACATGACCAAACCATCTCAGCCTTACCTCTCTAACGTTGTCTCCAAACTGCTCAGTCTGAGCTGTCCCTCTGATATACTCATATCTAATCCTGTCCATCCTGGTCACTCCCAACAAAAAACTTAACATCTTCAGCTCTGCCACCTCCAGCTCAGCCTCCTGTCTTTTTGTTAGTGTCACTGTCTCCAGACCATACATCATAGTAGGTCTCACTACCATCTTGTAAACCTTCCCTTTCACTCTTGCTGCTATCCTTCTGTCACAAATCACCCCTGACACTCGTCTCCACCCAGCTTATATTGTCTTCTTCACCTCTCTTGTGCACTGTCCATTGCTTTGGATGGTTGACGCCAGGTATTTAAACTCATCCACCTTCACTACCTCTCCTCCTTGCAGCTTCACTGCTACACCCGTCTCCCTCTCATTCACACACACATGTATTCTGTCTTGCTTCTACTGACTCTCATTCCTCTTTCTTTGATTTATAATGTGCACTGTGTCAAAAAAAGAAAAGAAAGGCAGGCAAGGGAGAGAAAGCAAACTGAGGGAAATCAGCTGGTATGTTATGTATGTAAGATACCAGCTGATGATAGCATATGTATATACCCTGTACTATATGATACCGTATGTACTATATGATACCGTGGCAACTAAAAGATACTCCAAACAATCATCTGTATCAATAGGAGTTTCAACTGGGTGCTCAGCAACACTAACATCAAGCAGCATTAAGCTTTACTGCATGTTGGAGTAGTGGTTCTCAACCACAAGATATTTTCAGGAAGCCAGCACATTTCAGGCTGATGAAACAGCATTTAAAATACCACAATAACAATGCTTCTTAATTTAAAAAACAAAATAACAACTGGTATAGGTAGTCACTTTTATGGCAATGGATGTGTTTATATAGCTCTTACTAGTCCAATAAGGAGAGATCATTTAAAGAGCTGAATGTGATTTATTCAGATACAGAATTTAATTAGTAAGCTATTTAGTGATTAGACTTCGATGAACCATCATAGCAGAACAGAGTCCCAGCAATGATAGGAATCAGGATAGGACCCCCCGGAGTCTAGATGCTGGTGGTGGTGAAGATGTATGGAGGTTTGGATGGGGCACTGAGCGACCAGGGTAAGGTGGAGATGGGTTGCATGAATGAGAGTGAAAGGTAGACTGACACAAAAGCACTGAGAACAGCACACAGAACAGAGGCTGACTGTCTCACAGAAGGCAGGCCAGAAAATTATTGGACTAGAGTAATATGTCAGTATTGAGTTTAACAGTGTGGGAAAGAGGAAGTGATGTAAAGAATAGACCAGCAGCCAGAACACCATGGAAAGCAGGCAGATGAGTGATTACAGATCTTACTTATTTAATTTATGCATAAGCTTCATTTCCAATGAAACACTGTCAGATGGAACACCAACACCCCTGTGTGCACTCTTGCAAATGTTTTCATGTATTACTAAATCACCCACTATATCCCCAAGACCATTAGACTACCTTATATGACATCTCTAACCTTTGTGCTCAATAATATCAAAAGACCACTAATAGAAAATGACTGTTATATACATCTCCAGAACAGATGAGAGGTCAGCCATAAACAATGTTGAAATCATATCAGAAAAGAGATGATGAGTTTTGTTGTAAGACAAAATTTTGAACTGAGCCATGTTGGTTTCTTAAAAAGCTGACTTTTCAGAATGAGACAGAATGATCTGTCTCATTCTGAAGTGGTATTTGGCAGGTGGGGGAACCTTAGGTTCCAGTGTAGTGGTGCAGCAGGGAAAATAGAATTAGAAATTAGTCACCTACTAATTTCTATTGTGAGCACCAGTAGATTTGTTTTCTTTGTGGACAGGCTGTAACGAGCTGACCTCACTGTGTCTGTATACCATTTCATTTTGCAGCAGCTCCTTTGTAAACACCGCACACAGTAATAGTGAAAGTGAATGTAGTAACTAAGATAAGAAAAGATAAGAAAAGTCTTTCCCTATCAGGTCCAATGTGCTCAGAAACACAGTGGTTACACCTTAAGCCACACCCACTCTTGATAGTTATTTACTGTTTATTAAACCTATAAACAGCTAATGTTGAGTGGAGTGCCAAGGTTCATTATCTTCTCAATATGCCATTTAAAGATAAAAATTAAACACAGCTTCTGTGTTACCAGTTCCTATCAGAAAACTGTTCACCAAAATATCCAGTTATTTACATGTATAAATCTGAACATTATTTACAGTCAAAGTCAATAAGTTATATTTATATGAGATGTAATAATAATGTTTTTCTTGTCTTTGTGTTTTCCATGCTGGTATAACTTTTGTGTATTGCTCCAGTAGAGATACAGGTATAAGGATTAACCTGTATCTACAGGGTATTTGGACATTTCTGTATAAAGTGAATAACACAGACCACATGATGTCAGTGTTACTGAAAAATTCACTAATATGAATAGTACTGTCCAAACTAACTCGGCAGTTCAAGTGTACGGAACTCCTTTTAGCTCATTGTTTTAGTTTTGCACTCTGCTCTCATTAACCTTGTTTCCAGCAGCTCCAGTTGTCACCTGTTCGTAGTGGAAAGAGACCAGTTAAACAGACACTGATGCTGGACGAGAAGGCCTGGCTCGCAGTCTCTGCTCTAATTCATCCCAGAGGTGTTCTATCAGGTTGAGGTCAGGACTCTGTGCAGGCCAGTCAAGTTCTTCCACACCAAACTCACTCATCCATGTCTTTATGGACCTTGCTTTGTGCACTGGTGCACATGTTGGAACAGGAAGGGGTCATCCCCAAACTGTTCCCACAAAGTTGGGAGCATGAAATTGTCCAAAATGTCTCGGTATGCTGAAGCATTAAGAGTTCCTTTCACTGGAACTAAGGGGCCAAACCCAACTCCTGAAATACAACCCCACACCATAATCCCCCCTCCACCAAACTTTACACTTGGCACAATGCAGTCAGACAAGTACCGTTCTCCTGGCAACCGCCAAACCCAGACTCATCCATAAGATTGCCAAATGGAGAAGCGTGATTCGTCACTCCAGAGAACACGTCTCCACTGCTCTAGAGTCCAATGGCGGCATGCCTTACACCACTGCATCTGACGCTTTGCATTGCGCTTGGTGATGTAAGGCTTGGGTAGCTGAGGTATAATGTATTGAGTGATTGCAGTGAACTTCTTCAAAACTGTATCATATTCTGTATGTTTTTTGTTTTTTTTTTATTTAAATGGAATTCCTTTGTAATATCAAGGTTCCATATGTTGCTGTTGTAGTGGGGGCATTAATTAGTGGGACATCAGAAGTTGGCATGTCACATGTGTGGGGGCTCCCAGCCATAGTTGCTTGGACCCTGCACTGGTAAGACGTATTCCCTTGTAACTCTTCTCCCTGTACTAAATTATAAGTTAAAATTTGATGTATTTTGCTTTATTGACTACTGAATTGTAATTGTAAAGGTCCCTAAAATGCTTTAAGTTGTTTCAAATACTGAAGATAGTAATCTGGGATGCCGTTTGGTCCGTTACACTGTTCATTCACGTGTTTTTTTTGTTTGTGCTGAACAGGGATGGGAAGGGAGGCCTACTGCTGTGTGTCCACTGATTTTTCTGCTGCATCTTGTCTTTTAGAGAATAAACCCAGCCTTGCAGCCTGTTCCTGTCTGTTGACACAATGTTTCCAACCAGTTGATATCTGCTACACTTGGATGCAGCTGCTTGGCCATGGAAACCCATTCCATGAAGCTCTCTACGCACTGTTCTTGAGCTAATCTGAAGGCCACATGAAGTTCGGAGGTCTGTAGCTATCGACTCTGTAGAAAGTTGGTGACCTCTGCGCACTATGCGCCTCAGCATCTGCTGACCCTGCTCTGTGATTTTAAGTGGCCTGATTAGAGGTTGTGACTATTTCAGAAACTGCCGTGAGATTGCGTTGTAAAAAACATAAACCTGAAAATGAATTAACACTGAACACAGGACTCAAACAAGATAACATGTAATGTGATTGAAAAACACACATCTAACCAAAAACAAACAATTCAGTCACCCTTTCAAAAGCTTCCAAATAGCAGCTTGAAATGCAGAATAAAGAAGTACTATTTACTTCACACAGTAAAACAGGTATCAGGTAAGTGACCAGCTTTAACCTACTTTTGACTACACAGTCAAAAGGTAAGTAAGCAGTTTTTCTAAGAATATTTCAAATTAGTATTCCATATCATAATCCAAGTCAAAAATATCTCTCCTACTGGTTGTCTTATCTGAAGTGAAAAGCTCTCAGCATGGAACCAGCAGAGACTATTTAGTTAACATCTGCCTACTGTTGGACAGATTGGATTTTTATTAATATTGTACCATGCATAAATATAAATGCAGATTCATGTGACACCATTATAAAAACAAAACAGAATCAGAGTAGCATCATAAATGTCAAATGTTACTAAATTAATAATCAGCCAATCATGATATCTTTCCCAAGCTTAAGAAACAAACGCAAACCAGTTTATACACATCATGGCTATTTCATCATCAGTGTAACAAAACATTCCTGGACTTTGGACAAACATTTGACTTAATATAGATATTCTTAACTCAGCAAAATAAGAACATTACAACAATGCCAAATCTTCCAACTTGAGTAATAGAAGGAAGGATTCCTGTTCTCAGCTGTGCAACTAAAGATCTCTGACTTCCTCTTTATATGCTGTAACATAGGGTTCAGTTTGTAATTGTCATTTCCTTTTCTTCAATCAAGTACCTTTCTTCTGTTACTTGTATTCATACTGTATGATAAATTATTAATATACATTTATTGTAATTCAGCTTCCTCAAAACATCATGAAGCTCTGCAGCCCATGCCATTTGCACTAAAGAAAAACCTTCCCATTTGCCCGGTTTAAGAAAACTGTTATTTCATGTTTCACCTTGATCCAGGAATCTATTTTATATCATTCTGAAAGGCCAAGGAATGAGAAAACTTCTAACAAGAACAGCATGCAGTTCTGTTGTGTACAGAGCCTGCTATTTCCCTTTCTTTAAGTCACTGAAAGTAACAAAAGGAATTGTGTGCCAAGTCATTTCATGCAGTAGATTTAAAATGGATATTGAAAATGTAGGCCAAGTGTCAGAACTGTCAGAATGAGAGGACTCAAAAGCAGAACACAGGTCACAACTACAAGTTCTCAAGGTCTTGTATTTTACACAAAGTATAGTAGCTAAGGCACAGAGTTCAAAAGGCAGGTGAGGATCATTCAGTTAAGTTCTTTTCAAACAGGGACTGAGCAGGAGGAAGCACCAGAGGACTGTTAGAGAGGAGAGGACAGGTAAGTGGTGAATTGTGGAAAAGTTTGACCAGAATACTTTGCTCAGATTTTACTTGACTACTTACTCCAGTTTCTTTATGGAACTGCAGGTGGGGAAGGCAGGTGAAGCCCAGGTAAGTAGCTTGAGTAGGCCAGCTTAACTTGCAGGTAAGAACTTGATTTGCAGATGATTAGTCAGAGCTTCTTGGATTTACAGGTCAAATCAGTATCCAGCTAAGACATGTATCGAAGGAGTGAATGGAAGAGGGAGATGAGAAAACAAAGTCAGGTAACTGATAACTGGAAACTAGTGCTAAGCCTGATTACCACCACAAGAGTAATAACAATCTGGGGAAGAGTAGAGGTTTCAGCTGGCATTTTATTCTCAAAGGATGATGAGTTAATGGTGAGCAGGTGTGCTGGCTGGATCAAAATCAGGAATGCCTCACCCAAGATTGCGGCAAGGCACCAAGGCCCACCCAACTCCACCTGAGAGTTGAGAGAGAACAAGAGAGAAAGAGAGGAAGAGGAAGACAGAGGAAGCAAAAGAGAGCAGGCCTGCTTGACCATGACACTAAGTCGTCATGTATCATGACTGATGTAGTCATATGACTACAGAGCCCTATCAGTAGTGTCAAAAAGAAAGAAAATCTTTTTTGTCCATTGAAATTATGGAGAAATGACCCCTTCAAGATATGGTGAGGGTCACGCCTAATGCGGGAATTATGATTCAGCAGGGGTAGCGCGTTGGCAGTCCGCTGGCAGACCGTGGACAGCCCGTCTACCTGCAGAGAGCATCTGTTATCGATGGAGGCAGCGTACAAAGTATGTGGTACAACCGGTCTGTGGGCTACTCTTGCTTGTGCTGTTGTTGGTCCATCACTCACCCTCGGACAAGAGAAAAGTTCTAACATACATTGAAGTGTATGTTAGAACTTTTCTCTGAAGTGAAACTGAGTGTTAAAAACAATGAAAAGTGTCCACTGCAGCCACTGCAGTCTATGCTTTTCATGCTGGAGGACTGCATGGGAGCACATATGCAGTGGGTGGAACCCCTCTCCATACACTGTTCCTACGGAAGTTCAGAAGGACGCAATCGTGGTACCGTAAATTACGCATCAGTGTGACTGATGACCAAGCAGCAACCTCTGGGTGCCAAAGCCTGCAGTCTCTCTAATGACCACTTGAGGCTGGCTCCAGAAGCACTTCAATCCCCATTGACTGTAATGTTAAAATGGCTCGTGGCTTCTTTGATTGACAGATGTGTCTGCTGAGCTTCATTCCTACTAATTCCAGTCAACAAACTGGACTAACTGAGCGTGTTTTTGTTGGTGGTGCATTTTGGAACATTTCTGATGGAAGTCTCTGAGAATAATATGGTCTGTTGTGAGGTCCCCAGTTGAGGTGAGTGAATTTTTTGTATATTCTTAGTCTGTTATTTAGCACTAATTAGCAGTTATCCATGACTGTGCATTGCACAAATTGTATAGATGCAGTTTGCTAACCAAGCGTCCTAGTGCTAGCTGATAACCCTAGCCAGTGTTAGAGCCATTATTCTAACGCTGACACTTCAAAATGCAAAGCCCAGAAACCATTCACAGTGGCTGTGTCCATCTTTTATCGTCAGTCTGTGCTGAGGAATGACAATCGCTCTAGCAGCGGCTGCATGCCATTAGCGCTCCATAGAACTACCTAATGCTTAGACTATCCTTCTCTGTCATGCTTGATTCATACATTGCAGATTCTGTAGCTGTGAGTGAATTCCCCCGACAGAACAACACTGTTCCAGTAAATAACTCTCTGCTCAAATATAAATCCAACCTCCATAGTGATAAGTGAGAATGTGAGAAACAGAACATGACACCAGTAGGTAAAGAGCAGGACAGGAGGAGGAAGCTGACCGAGGCAGGTGCCTCATGGGCAACACAGAGGTATAAAGAGAGGATGAATGAAGGCGAAGCAATGCAGAAGTCAAGAAAGGTTATGTGTGACAAATTTAGAAGAAAAGAGCAGGCATTGTGTGATATATAACAGGTTTAAAGACGTAATGGTGAGGATACAGAGGACAGAATAAGGGCACCGAGGGGAGCGCAAGAGGGGAAGGATTTTGAACTTCCAGTGTTGTGCTGTGTGATTGAAGGATAATTACTGCTGTGGGAAGAGGAGGAGAATGAGTACATTTAAAGTGATTGTGCCTTGCAGTTCCTCTGCCTCTCCTGCCAAGCTGCGGTCCAACTGTGTGAAAGCTCAGTCTCTTTTCCCCAAAACAGCTTTGTGAATTAAAAGCTCCTGGCATCTGAGTTTGTTCCCAGCTATTTGGAAAGACTTTTGTAGGCCTTCTCTACCCACAGAGGAATAATAGCTTCCGACTATTATGCGTACATAGGTGAGTGCATGCTGCAGTCCTTAGAATTAATTATAAAAGGAACAAAAAAGTATTTCTCTTGGATAGTCTGTTTTAAAGTCTGTGACAATGTGGGCTGTCTCAGTCTGCAAACACAGGGACAGGGATTTGTGGGCATACTTACTGGATCAGGTTGCCGGAAAATAAATTAGGCAGAGAGAAAATGGGCTTTCCAAATACTCTGTGTGCCTGAGACAGAAAGGTTAATGGCTTTATGAGATTGCAATGACATATTATTGCAAACACCTCCGAGCAAACAAATTATTTGATTGTAATATTGAAGAATGTAGCAGTTGTTTCAGCCTGTTAATGGAATATTAAATCCCCAGGCTGTGTATTTGTGTGATTGTGGTTTACAGTGTCATGTATGTACATCCTTATATTGTTTTGAATAAAGTACAATACTTTCAAAAGAAATTTTTTGGTTTTTGGCAGTATACTTTCACAACGCCGTAGGGAAAATTAGTCTTTTCACTTATTCAACAAAATGATCACAACATGTGAATTCTTTGGTGGAAAAAGTAAGTACACCTTGGCCTCAAAAGCTAGTATTACTGCTTGTAGTAGAAAAAACATTTTGTAGCAAGCAAGCGCAAGCCAAATTTTTTGTTTTGTGGTGGTATTGAAAAACAGTATAAAGAAAATTAGCTTTTTCATGTATTTATTTAACAAAAATATCAATGGATGTAAAAATTGTTTGGTGAAAAAATGCGTACAATTTGGTCCCCAAAATTTTGCACGTTTTAGTAGAAATAACTTTTTGTAGCAAGCAAGCAAGCTAAAGTGTTAGCTTTCTGGTGATGCACTTAAACAACATCACAAAGAAAATGTGTTTTTTTCATGATTTTGCTCAATAAAAATATAAATATAAAATGTCTTTGTAGAAAAAGTACCTTGGCCTCAGAAGCTAGCCTTTAGTAGAGAAAATATCTAATAGCAAGCAAACTATTAGCTTTCACTGGTATAGTTGAACAATACCTTTACAAAAATTTGTTTTTTATTTATTTACTCAACAAAAATATCAATACCTATAAAATGTTTTCGTAGAAGACTAAGTAAGTACACCTTGGCCTTAGAAGTTAACCCTGAGCCTAACCTTAACCTGCTTATTATAATAATTTATTTTAGCAAGCAAGCAAGCACGCTAAATTGCTAGCTTTCTGGTAGTACACTTGAAAAACAAAAAAAGTTTGCTTTTTAAAATTTATTTGAAAATAATCAATAGATGTAAAAAGTGTTGGTGGTTAAAGTATGTACACCTTGGCCTCTGACGTTAGTGTTGTACCCTTTAGCACTTTAACTTCTGCTTGCAAACAAGCAAGTTAAATTGTTAGCTTTCTATAGTAGAACACCTTAAATAAAAATAAGGTATTCCTTTAATTTATTCAAATTTAAGCAAACAAAATGCATTTATACTGCAATGTTTAAGGACAGTAGTCACAATGTGCTTTACAAAGTCAATACACAGCATACAATATAATGAATTTAAAGACAGCAAAAAATTTTAAAAAAGAAAGTAAAGAACACGAAATTTAAAGCAGAACAAAAACTGAACGAACATTGGATTTAATAGCAATCCAGACATCAAAACAAAGAACACCTGAAATAATGGCAAGAAAGAAAAAAACAATAATAATTTTTTTTAAAGATCTGGAGGTTGAAAGCAGTGCTAGAAAAACAAATTAAAAATATATAATACAAAAGTCTGGTGCATCCATATCGCCCAAATGCCTGTCTAAACAGACTTTTAAAAGCAACCACAGAATCAGCCACTGAAAAGCTCCGTCACCTTGGGTCCTCAGACAGGTTTGTGGAAGCAGCAGTAAATGTCGTGCTTTAGACCAAAGCAACATAAAGAGATCAGACTGACCGTGAAATGCTCAGTATATAAGGTTGAAAATTTTAAACCGGACCCTGAACACAACTGGAAGCCAGTGAAAAGGCTTAAACAAGACTTAAATAACTGGGTGACATGAGACCGTCTACTTGACCTAGTAAGTAGTCTAGTGGCAGCACTCTGAATAGTCTGCAAGTGATTTAGGGTCAACTTACTAAGGGAAGCGGGAAGTGCATTACAACAGTGAGGAAAAAAGCATGCATAAGCCCCACTATAGTTCCCCTTTAGAAACTATAGATCTCATTTTACTCATGTTGGGTGTCAAAATCCCTTCATATCCAAGATTTACGGGTTTTCTTGCATGTACAACCCATTTCAAATCCCCCAACATTTCAACTGGATTCAAATCTGGGCTTTGACTGGGCCATTTCATAACCATGCATTTCTTCTTCTTGAGATTTCAGATGCATAATTCATACTTTGATGGAAAAAGTATGATGAAAAAGTTAACAATCCCCACTGGATGTACTTATTTTTTTCACATCACTGTAACAATGTATTCCTTGTAAGTCTCTACATGTTTTCCCTTGTGGGTGCCAACTATTTCATTTTAAAGCGGTTCTCTTTTGAAAATCCAAACAACAGAAGAAAAGAATCTGAGGTGGGTGTCTGTAGGGACCCAAGGGCCACATCAAAGGGGCGGTTGACTGGTCAGTTATGCACAGAACTGCAGTAATCAAGCACAACCAACTGTTCTGGTGTTGTAGAGACATAAGAACACAAATAAACACATGAATTCTCTGCAGACCAGCAGCTCCCCCTGGGGCTTAAAGATGGCAAAAATGACCTCTAACAAAATACACATCACTACTTTAAGTGTGTGTGTGTGTGTGTGTGTGTGCATGTGTGTGCATGTGTGGATGGGTATATCTTGATGTGGGCTCAGCTGTCAGGTTTCCCTGGTGGGCCATTACCTTTGATGCCTGGCTAGGGTCTATCAAGTGTAGGACATCAACATCACCCCTGTACATGCAGACACACACTTACAGGCCCTTTGCCTCCCCAGCTTGGCCTTGGGATGTCAAAGGGGCAATGTACATCGACCGCTAGAGACCATTTGTCTCAGTAGTGGAGATTGTAGCCCCACAGCATCCTCTCTCCTCCTCTCTCTCTGCCTCCTCTCAGGCGTTTTTGAGGTGTCTAAAGGTAAAAAACAAGACGGGTGAACATGATGTTTTGGCTGATTGACGACAGCTTGGCTCCCCACATGAGTGGAGAAGCAGCCTGTTTCTCTGTGGTTTATGAGGACATGAATGGTGAATGGATGTTAAGCAGTAAATCTTCTTTAACGTAAGATCCCAATGCTGCCTGGGAGCACACAGGTGTCAGCTGGCTGTATCTAGGGGTGACCCTCATTAGACTATACTTAAACTTAAGTGACTGCAGATAGTGGAAAGGGAAGATGGAGCACCAAAAAAAAAAAAAAGAAAAGTTTTATTCCGCGAGCTGGGAATTCCTGGCAGGCATCAGGCCACCAACTGTGGATACATGGCTCTGCTGTGGGATAGTGACGGAGGCAGATGTTTGGCTGTGTTACGACCCCGGTAATAAGACAGACATGCGGCTGTGTTGCATCCAGAGGAGCAGGTGCTGCCACCACACTGCCATTACCATCTGCGCTGATGAGATCAGAGACCCAGCAGTGCTGGATGTTTGATGGTTATTATCCCTTAAAGTAAAATATAAAATAAACAAGCATGCAAGCTGGTGAAGTCAGGAGTATCATTTTTATCTCCTGCAATTTCAGTATAAAATTAGTTTAATGTCTCATTTGGCCCTCAGAATGTGATATTCATCCCTCAAAGATAAGATGTCCACAGTAAGGACTAGCCGGTCTGAATTGAGAGGGTAAACCATGGGATGGATGGCGAGATGGGGAAGAGCCGCTGGGGGAGATTGGGGGAATAGTGAAGAGACAGAGAAAAAGAAAGATGCATAGTGATGGAAGAGGATGTGGAAAAAATGGGACAGAATCCCTTTAACGTCCTCTGACGTCATGCTGATGCGGATCTGCCCGGCTGGGTGCGAGAGGAGGAAAGGAGGAGAGTGATGCCGAAAAAAAAAAGAAACTCCTCAGCACTATTTTTTTAAGTCCCCCTTCAGGAGAAGAAGGAGCTCGATGCCCACCCTTTATACAAAAGAGCGGATTAACACCTATTTTCACCACTGAGTGAACATGTCAACGAAAGTACGGTGAACGCGACACATTTTAATAGGAAAAAGCGACCATATTGAGGTCAGAGGAAAGCGTTGCCAGGGCGACCAGCTTGCTAGGGAGGACACTGCGGCGCGCGTCACACGCCGGGGACGAGCGTGCGTGCTTTACGAGGGTGCGCACGTGCGCGAGCGCGCGACGGCTAGCCGAGGCGGTCACAGCATCCTCGCAGCATCATCAGCGGCAGCAGAGGCAGCATCTTTCTCGCAAGATTACCGGAGCACCGCGCACTGTGCGTCCGAGCTAAAGCAAGCTGAGGCTTCAGCCGGCGCTCGGCAGTGTCTTGGTTCTCTTTAAGGGGATTTATTGTGGATTTATCGTCGACGTCCTAGGAAAATAAGGAAAAAACAAACAAATCCGAGAGTAAAACTGAGTAGCTGAGACCACTGGTCAACACAGGTGATACTTTCCGGCTGTCAAATCCGCCGAGTCCCCGCAGACACGTCCGGGTTATTTCGGGGTTATTTTGTCGTTAAAAAAAAAGGCCTCGATAAAAACAGACATTCTTCTTGTGGCACACTGAACTGTCAGCAGAGAAATTAATTTCTTGCGTGGACCGAACCGAGCTTGGCTGCTCGGATGGAGCATCCTACTATGCCGAGCTGTTTGTGGTGGGTATTGCAGTAGAGGGAGCTTTATTTTTGGTATTCAGGCTCCACTCTGTCATTGTCTCCAGTCATGAAGTCCCACCTGCCGGCCCGGTTGGACTGAAAGAGGTAGAGCTCTGTCGAGGGGCACTTTTTTTTTTTAAAAAAGAAGAAGATATTTTACCTATTTTTTTAAAATTTTGTTTTAATTTTTATCATTGTTTTTACCGGCGGAAGGCTTAGTGAGAAGGACGAAATCTCAAGAAGAGAACACCAGTGGGAATCTGGCACCCTACCAGCACCCGTGGATCACAAATTAACAGGTAGGCTGGGGTTTACACGGTGGATGCTGATTTTCACTGAGGAGGTTATTCTCACTGAAAAACGAGTTTCACACTAAAACATGTTGGTTCTTCCAATTTGCATCAAACTGTCCTTTTTTTTGAAGTGTTTGTCAACAGCTTAGTGAAAGGATGCATTTGATCCCCAAACATGCCTGGAATGAATTACATGTTGTGTTACTTGCTTACTTATTGTTTTTGCAGCACGTTTCTTAATGTATGTATATTTGCTGTGGAGTGATGTCAGACCTGTTGAGAATGAACCATGCTTCATGCAGACGAGCTTCTCCATAATAACAGAGAAGATGCATCCGCTGTGCCATTAATGAGGAACCTGCACGCAGAGCTCTTCTGCTGGAATGATAGAAACAGAGGCTGCCATTCAGTCAGGGTGAGCTTATTCCCATGTCCTCCTACATGCAGAATTTGTAGCTTTTTTTAATCAACAGAGCTTCTCTGAGATCGCAGAGAAGTGCTCATTGTGCACTTCTTTATTTGTGTGTTATCTGGAAGATTGAAATGAAGGAGGAATGCCTGGGAAATCTCGCAAGCGAACCAGAACGTGTAGCAGAGGGATGACTGAAATGACGCTCTCACAAAAGTCCTCCTTCAACAGCTGAATCATCCTTCAACTTAATATGAGGCTCTTTTCGTGTGACCTTTATTCTCGAAAGACCCCAGGAAACGCCTTGGCCATGAGAACATACTCCCCTAAATGCTCTCCTCCACAGACGCACATACACACAGATAAATGCACACACACAGCACGAAGAATGGGGTGCATTTATATGCTGTGGCTGATGTTGTGGGGCATTCGGATCAGCAGGGCCTTCTAGGTGATAGAATTCAACAGGGACAAGAAGACCTCTGTTCTTATCTGCAGCAACGAGAAGGGGAAGGCTCTCCTTGCTTTAGGCAGCTACCCTGCCCTATATAGCAGATAGGGACATCTCATCTGTGGGGAGAAAGCATTTAAATGGAGGCAGGGGGAAATATGTGCGGCTGTCCTTGTGCTAAATAGATGTTGTCACAGAGGAGTTGTTATTTACCTCGCCAGCGACTGGCTGGAAACTTTGAAGACCCGTGGAGATGTTTAAGGGGGATAAAGGTGGCGTGCTAATGCAGTCTGTTGAGCGATTGCAGACATTTGTGTGAGCGAGCAATATGTACACACAGGGAGGTAAAGATGGAAGAGAGGGAAAGACATTAGTAGAGCCTGGCTCCGTTGTTTACTATACTCTGTGCTCATTACAGCTGAGCATATGGTTGTGCGGAGTGTATAAATGTAAATATAAAAATATATATCAATAAAAGAATAGTTCTCTCTCTAAAAATCGTCATTAGTCGGCCTCTAGACGTTATTGCTGTAAGCTCAAGGTTGGCTGCTCAGGTTGTTGGTTTATTTGCTCACATCTGACCATATTCTCATTGGTTGGACAGTCACAGGTGTTACTTTCATAAGGAGAAAAGCACTACATCCATAGCATTCGGTGATGGATCCATTGTTTTTGGCAGGAACAGACATCTGTGAAAAATATATTTTCACAACTTTGAACTTCCCAAACCCAATGGAGACTCCATCCAGTAACCATGTAACCACTTATCCAACTTGGGCTTGTGGGGGCAGTTGGAGCCTGTCTGAGACAGGGGTGAAAGGTGGGGTACACCTGGACTGGTTATGAATCCATCACAAGGCTAACACAGAGTTACAGACAACCACACATCCTCACTTTCTCAGTTACTGTGGAGCCAGAGTTGGCTCTAGAGTAACTGACAGCATCACCCCCTGGTGCTGGTGCCCAATCTAGAACCTGTTCCATGCATTCCTACCAAAAAAAAAAAAAAGACTTCCAAAAAGCTGGCACTATCATGGCCCCATGTAATTGCTGGGCTGAAAGTTGGAACCAGTGACGTCAGTACCAGTGATTGGCAGATGCAGCCCACAGATTTTTTCTGCCATGATTTTTTTTCTGCCAGAAATTACTCCAACTTCTGCTATTAACACTGAATTGTAATCATAGATAGTATAAATCATGGATGTAGCCATGGTGATGTCTGCCATAGCCGTTAAGGTGTTTTGAGGTGTTTTGAAACCGGGTGTGATGATCGATGGGTGGACATGACTGAGAAACTGAGGGACACGCTCATTGGCTAACAACTAGTCATTCACAAGTCCTTAGCCAATGAGGATATCCTAGATAATCCTCCTTTCTGACTCTTAGAGTGACCATAATTTACAAAGTCGACTGTTCTGTTCAGTATGACTTCAAACTAGCAAGCGAGCCCATAAAGTCATCAGGAAAGTGAACTCAGGTCAAAGAGCAAATCAGCAATCAAGAGTCATTTTCCCATAAACCTCTACACAACCAGAAAAGCAGCATTGTGCTGGCTACTAGAAAGAATGCAGGTTGAAGGTGCTTTGTGTTGGCTTCGCTTTTCATACGCTATGTCCATCATTTATACTCTCTTTGGTTATAATCACTTCTCAGACCTGTTGAAATATGGGCTATTTGTCAAAGGGCCCCAGGGCAGAACTGACTCAGCACCAACAATGACAACATGTTGTTGGAAAAGAGGTACATGTCAAAGAAGTCTTTGGAGTGACTGCATAATTTGGGAAAAAAATGGCCAAAAAGTCAAGCGTGAGCAATATCACAGTTCAACAAACAAAACAGTGTGTCATCTAAAAATGGGAGGCTGACTTTTGTGTTTAAAGTGTGAGGCTTTGAGAGTAAACATATCAGAGTTGGCATATTTCAGTGTCTTTGGCATTTAGCATCATCTTCATCAACTCCAGCATCCACCAGTAGCAAGCAGCTAGACCCAGACCATGCTGGATGTAAAGCCTGCTCTCTCCTCAAAATGGAAAAGCATGATGATGATGAGGCCTGTTAGTGTTGTTCCTCAGTAGTTCTTGTGCTTGGATCACCAGCTGATATAGTTCTGTTTTTGGAAATCATATAAATAGAGGGGCAGTTGTTGGCTCTGTCCACTGGTGTTGCTTTAGTGTAAAATAACTAGGTTAAAATGATTTAATATGCTGCAAACACTGGGTTTTTATGTTTATTTATAATTCATTAAGGTAAATGAGGCCAGCAGGTAGAGTGCAGTCAGTGCTCTGGGGCCGATTTGGTTAATCTAGAGATAACAAAGCTGATTTTTGGTTGAAGAGTTGGTACAGTTTCATTCAATGAGATTTTCTTTGGTTTGACCACAGCCCCAGAAGACATCATAGAGCATTTCTGCAGAAAGGCATCACGACATATACTGTTTATCCTTTTATATGCACTGCTTTATGTGTGTGCTTGTTTGTGGGCATCCTGCATGCAAGAAATTGTACATTTTTTTGTGCCTCTGAGCGTGCCCTAATCAAATGCATGCAAAGCCCATGAAACCGTTGTTCAATGCCAGCCCTCCCAGGCAAGATGCAGCAGAGCTGGAGGCAGATGGGACCGAGGGTTCAAAGCACGCCGGCGGGTAGATTGATGTCTCCTAGCACGGGTCGCTAAGCAGTCAACAGATGCAGGCTGGTGTTGTGACAGAGTGAGATGAAATGGCCATCACAATCACACACAATCACACTTTCACAGCGGTTAAAAAGCCCTACCTGTCAGTTTACTGCATCTAATTTTATCCCTCACTGTTTATTTTTACTATTGACAAATCAGTGACAGCAGGTTTCCCAGTGGGTTAGGAAGCTTTCTCAGTGTGGAGTAATAGGAGCTGCTGCTAATTTTAGGCGAGAGATCTTCAGCATTATGACAGCTGACACGCTGTCTGGAGAACTGGAGACTCATCTGATGAATGCTGGTGAAATTAAATGTTTGTTTAGCAAAGTCGGAATGAATTAGTAAAGCTGGCTGTACACAGAAGTCCTCAGGGAGGTGCTGTTGTTCATATCTTCCTTGTGTTAGGAAAAGCTTAGGAGGGAACTATGTGTGTCACTCATTGCTTTGAAAGCACATGAAGATATTTTCAGGATTGCTGGAAGAATGTAATGTCCCCCAAAATGTGAATTTGCCTTCTACTTTCCAGCTAAGTTGAAGTACTGTGACAAACTGTACAGTTATTAGATGTATAACTGAGAAATATTGAATAATTGTAGGAGCTTGTTTGCACATATGAACGATGTAAACCTGGGATTCATTAAGCCTCCGTGGGACTACTTGAGCACATTCTAAAATAGCGACCTGTCACTGTGACCTCATCTGTGTCACTACTAAACGTCACAACCTAACCGTGTTTTCTCTGCTTTTTTGGTTGACTGTGAAGCTGGTGACATGGAATAGCTCCACACTGGATACGCTTTTTAACCTGGAACGGCTTGAAGGAGGCTCTTTAAAGTGGCAGTATGCCTCTCCTTCGTTCTTGAGGACCAATTCTATCATATAATCACCCACTTTTCTTCTTCTTCTTTTTTTTTTAAACATATGCTGTCATTTATTACTTTTAGCATTTATTCAGTATTTTAAAAAATTTACATCTGGCTGCTGTCAGTCCAACAACAGGCGATTGCTGATACATTAGTGGAGGCGTGTCACTGCGGCAGATTATTTTGTTTTAAGTTAGGCAAAATTGGCAAGCCGATGGACCAAAGTAAGAGATGAAATGAAGGACGCTTTGCAGCCTCTAGCTGAACAAACAGGTGGGCATAACATATATTTCATAGACAACCTGTAAAATGTAGTGGTTTCTGTCAAGAACTGGCAACACACAGCTAGATTACCTAACATGGGTTCCAGGATAGCTTTTTAGTTCGTAGTTTTGTCGGACACTTGAAGGGAGACTTCCATACTGGTGCATTGTTCTACAGTACTTAAAAGGGACCTATTATGATAATTTCCAGCTTGATATTTTTATTCTTGGGCTCTACAAAAGTAGAGCCTTTGTTTTGCGTGATTCACAGTTAAAAATAATCCTTATTTACGTCATACTGGGCCTTGGCGTGGCCCCACAGTTCTTCCTTTGTCTGAAACAAGCTCTTTTTGCTCCCTTTCCCCTCTCTTTAAGCAAACTTTCTTCTTATTGGCTGCTCCTTGCAAACAGAAGGTTTGAACAGCAGGTGGGAGGGGTTTCTGTGCTCACAGCCTGAGCTGTGTGGCTGAGATGAATATTTAAATCATCAAGGGATAGCCGCTGTCAGTGAGATCATACAGAGCCAGGGGTAGTCTAAAGCTGAGGCTTTTTGGCTCAAAGGGATCGTACATAAGCTGACTTAATTTATTTTAATAATGTTTAAAATGAACTCAGGAATATCAGGAAAACCTTAATAAGTCACTTGCCAGGTAGTATGCCAGGACAAGGAGGCACCACTGTATGTTTCAATTTTAAAAAATTGTGCTTTACAAGTTAATTGTTGACTTGTAATTTTTTACAAAACAAAACAAAAAAACAAACAAGCAAACAAACAAACAAATATAAAATCCCCACACAAAAACAGGAAATAGACTCGGCCAGTTGCTGATAGCCGATATATTCATCCAATTGCTCAACACTAATAGGATACTGCTCTCTACCCATGATATAAAATCGATCTTGGACTACTTGCGCTCTCTGATAATGACAGTAGGCTTTTGTATAACCATATATACTCTGCATAGCTCCTTTACTGCCTTATTTCTCACTGACACATCCATTTGTTTCTCTTCTGCATCCATTTGTGGCAGTCACATTCATTTGCTTTAGAGGAGTCTGGCTGTTTTTGTGTGTGTGTGTGTGTGTGTGTGTGTGTGTATTTTTTTTATTTTATTTTATTTTATTTTTTGCAAAGGACTCTGTGTCGTTGCTATGGCAGCATCGTTTTGGAAGGCTAAGCCCCGCAAAGATTTTAAACCTGAAGGTTTTCTTTTTTATTTCCACTGGTTTGTGTGCTCCAGCATGTGTCCATGTATATTAACTTTGATAGATAGATAGATAAATAGATAAATAAATAAATAACATCACCATATCGACTGGTGCAATGCTGCAGGCTGCATTTCTTTTTTTAATCTATGATAAAGCCAAGTAAACAATGTTCCCTGGTGCTGTGCAGAGCCTTGACATGAAATCATTATGGCCAAATATTTTATTACATTCAAAATTTGCAAGCCTAAGCACTGGCTTGTCTTTTCCAGTTTTTGCAGCTGGATATACATTTGCAGAGTAGGAGGTCTTTTTCTTCAGAAATTAATACGCAGTCCTTGCATGTGGTGGTAAACCCTTTGCATTTAGAGGTATAGAAATAGTGGCGGTAAGAGTTTATATTACACAGTTGAGGATTGTTCTCTGAAGCGAGTAGCTCCATCTTCTGTGCTCAGCCTGCCAGTGTGTCTGTTTTGTTGCCATTCTGCTAGAGTGCTGGTCTCCCACAGTTCCTCCACAGTGGCCCCATCTCTCTTCTTTGAAACTGGTGAATGAGATCTTTGATCACTGGGGTGCAAGATGGAGATAAGGTTTTAGAGCTATTATTTGTCTCAGTTCTTTCCTTCCTCCCTCATTCTCTCTTCCCCCTCCGTTTCTTCATATTGCAGTATTTTCTGCTATTTGTTTGTCAGTTGTGTATCTCTCTCTAGTCTTTACCTTACACACACTCTCCTATCATTTTTTCTGTCTTCTGTTTCTCTTCAAACCCTCTTGCCGTCTATCAACCTGAGATGAACAGCACTCATTAAGGTTAGATCAAGGTTGAATGCTCTGACACATTTTTATCTGAAAAACCCAAAAGAACCAAAATCTTTGCTTTCTGAGTCTCCTGCCGACAGCAGCGGCAACCTTCACCACTCCTCCTACCCCCTGCTAGAACCAGGCTGACCACCAGCCAAGATCAATGAACATTTACTCCTCTTATTTCTTCAGAGAGATAAAAGCCAAAGGAAGACACACAGACAGTGAGAAACCACCCAGAACACCCATCGGCCAGCTCTGGACTGCTAACACCCCTCTGACAGTTTCACAGTGCAGATTGGATACAGCTCCACATTCCCTGCAGAGATTAGGAATTCTGTTGAGTGATGTTTATTGAACAAATATTTCCATTCGTAATAGAAAGGCAAGGTTACAATGGGATTTCATGCTTCTGTGTTGCATTGTCAAGCCCTTAATAGAAAGCATGATACAGATTTGATGGAAGCAACTGCAGTGGTGTCAGCAACAGATGGGATTAAATACATCATACATCCTGCTCTCTGTTGAATCCACTGGAGTGAATTGTTCCTGTGTGCTTCATTGATGGCAGTCCATATATATAAAATCTATATATACAGCTCTGGAAAAAATTAAGAGACCACTGCAAAATTATCAGTTTCTCTGATTTTGCTGTTTATAGGTATATGTTTGAGTAAAATGAACATTTTTGTTTTATTCTATAAACTACTGACAACATAACTCCCAAATTCCAAATACAAATATTTTTATTTAGAGCATTTATTTGCAGAAAATGAAAAATGGTCAAAATACCGAAAAAGGTCCAGTGTTTTCAGACCTCAAATAATGCAAAAAAAACCAAGTTCATATTTTTAAATAACACATTACACATGTTTTAACTTAGGAAGTGTTCAGAAATCAGTATTTGGTGGAATAACCCTGA
>VUQI01048438.1:0-12791 GCA_015106735.1 Paratilapia polleni | reverse complement strand
AATGGAAGGGTTTACAAAAAAAAAAAAAAAAAACAGCCTTGGTGAAAGATGCAGCTTGGCTTACAAAAAATATAACATCTTCAAACTTACGCTGCACGCCAATGATTATAGAGAGATGCAAGAAGATACCAAGAATAATGATTCAGAGGCACCAGCAAACTGACTCTGCTCAACCTCGCACATATAGGAGTGGCTGGTTTTACTAATTGTTATATGCCTGCAAGTGGGAGGGGATAGGGACAATGGAGAGCAGCTACAGGTTAGTAACCCACAAAAGTATTTACACCTGATGCCTTTAAAAAAAAAAAAAGTAGAGCAGGTTGGGGAGTAGGACATCTAATATTCAGTTTGTGCTGAAACTGTTCAGCACAAGCTGAACTGTTCAGAGGTATTGACTGAATTTTGGTGATTTTTACACAATATTCAGCCTACCAACAAATAAAGGAATGCATCAAATTATCACAGTGAAAAACTTTAACCAGCAAACATTTGGATTAGATTTTTCTATGATTAAAACAGTCAAATCAATTATCAAAACAACCACTAACTAATTGTCTGGTTTCAGTTTACAGTAATACTGTAGCTGTCTTTCCATCCTATAAGAAATGTTTTAAATGACAAACATGGAAGGTCATAGTGATAAAAATAACTTCCCATCCCACTATAACTTGTTATGTCCACTATTGTCCTCACTCCTTAGTTTCTATGCAAAGGGGACGACATCCAGAATGGGATGGAAATCAATGCAAAATTACCAAAGGAAAAGTCTGATTTTGATGTTTGTTGTTTGGTGAGTAATCTGAATGCAAACATCGACAGACGGTGTCCAGTCCACTCATCACTGGAGGAGGAACATCAGTTTATCAGAAATGTAATCTTTCAGTGAATTTTATCTTACAGTATATGTCAAATGATAGTGGTCCTGTTCTTGATACTTGCTTATCCTGTGATAAGCAAGTATCACCATTAGTTACAATATACAGTAATATTCTGTATATTGTAACTTATTAGTTACAATATACAGCAGATAAAAATATAAAAATATCAGCCCTGGAATTAAAAATAGTATCACAAAATACAAAGAATACATTGAACATATGCAGGTAAAGTTATATAAATTCAAAGTCCTTCTCTTTTACTTTTGTTCTTTTGTTTTGTAATATCAATAACTACTGTGTTAAATCTGAGTTCAGTGTTACAAGGCAGTGAATATATTCTTTACATTGTTAAGTGAATCATCATCTTCATATATATGTATGAGTGACTGTTGATTTTATGGCCCATGACAGATTTCATTGGTTGTAGCTAATTAACTCTTGGTTGTAAGATAATGTGCTCTCTGTATGCCCAAATCTGGACTGTCTATGCTCTCAAGGATCATAAAGATAATAAAACATAATCTAAGAAATGTTCATAAGAGGCGCCACGATATCTTTTTAAAATGTGACAAAGCAAGTAAACTATCTGGAAACATTATGGTCAATTTCCTTTGATAAACTAGTTGATTGCATTACACAATTTCCAAGCTGCTAAAAAAGTGCAGCAAAAAAAAATTACGTGCATCTGTGGATCTTATCTATACTCACGGTTCAGGAATGTGCCGGGTCTACTTTCCCCCTTCAATCACAAATGTGGCTCTCTGGGTGTATGCGTGTGCGTACTCACCGTGTAGCAGTGAAAGTGTGTTCTATCCTCTCCTCCCCTAGCCAGTGAACCACTGAACCATCTATGGCTGCTTCAGGTTGTGGCAGAAGATGAGCCGGTAGTTCCTCATTGACAGACCGCTAATCCCTCAAACAGGATTCCCTTCTAGCTACACCGAGAAGAGACAGACAGGAAAGCAAAAGGATGGAGGTAAAAAGAAAAGGAGGTGATGGGAGAAGAAAAAGATGGGATGAGGGTAGAGACAGAGGTGAGGAGAGAGAAAAAAGGTAGAACGTTTTAATTACCCAATCACTGGTGTGTTAATAAACATGATTAGCTAATTTCTATAATACCAATGTGTTTTATTTGGTCTAGTTTTCCGTTTTCCATTCTCAACCTTTTTCTTTGAATATTGTGTGTTTGTGGTTATTTAATGGTGAAATATGCATTGGGCCCAATACCAAAATAAGAATCACACAAGTAAAAGCCCACAAAAGCCAGTTTCAGCCACACAGTATTTTCCCTTTTCTTCTTATTTAGTATTTCTGCTGTTAAAGTGAATTCAACCTCTTTTGGTTTTCTGTGATTCCCCTCCAGTTTTTCTATCTTCCATGCCTATTTTCTCTTCTTCTTTCGTTAACTTCCTTTCTTTCCTATGTTTCTTCGCTCCACTTTCTATTTTCCTCCTCTTCTTGCTTTTCTGTTCAAATACACCTTCCCCTGTTACTCTTTCTTTTCTTCTTCCCTATTGTGTCCCTTCTTTCCTTTTTGCTGTGTGTTACATAAACCACCTGACCTACTTAAATTGCAACACTTCTACATCAAGAGAAGCACAGTAGTGGAGATGAACAGGATCAGAAATTGGTATGACAGGAAAATACTGAGTTAAGACAAATCTCAACTAAGTCCCCTGCTGGTTTTTGTGTCTTGCTCATCAAAGTCAGCATAGTCCTCTCAATGGATAAAAATTTGCACACTTCTTAAACATCTTCTATAAGTGTCTATCTTTGGAAAAAGAGTAAGATCACCAAATCATAGCAGTATCCAAATCGCTTTAATAGTCATTTGGATCATGTAAGCAACAGATAATCAAATCTAGCCAATAACAAGACTTTTTACGAGCCTTGGCAACAACCACATGGTAATAAAGCCATGTGCCACACTATGAAAGCTGTAAACTGTGTGATGCTTCCAACATTTCAAACAAGTAAAACAATGAAAAAAGTCCAGTGCACTGACTAAGCACATAAAATGACTCTTTTCCATTCTTGGTTAATATAAAACCTAAATCGCTGTTATGACCTTCAAATTACACAAGTGTTATTTCTGGGTTTTGTGGGACAGAGCTCGAACAGACTTTGCATATACTAATTTCCAAGTAAAGCCACATTTCTTTAAAAAAAACAAACAAACAAAAAAAAAAAACAGCTAAACACAATGTGTGATTATATGTGCTGTTATGATGAACAGAGGTACTATCATAAACATACAAACAACCATTTTCAAAGGTTTTTATGTAGCACACCAGATTCATTTGAATTCAGACATACAGTATAGTTTTGCATTTTAAATGATTCTCTCATGTCATTTGGTCTGTTCGCGGACTAAAGTTTTACTTGCTGCAGATTATAAAACCCAAACATCGTCTGCTATCTGCCTTTTTGTTTGAGTATCAGTACAAAAAAATCATTGTTCCCATCTTACTAAACTGTTGTCTGCAAAAATTATGAGAGAGGTATTTAATATAAAAGCTTTTTTGGTGACTACACAGCTGATTTTCATTTTCTGATATTCCTTTTACTTAAGCTTATCAAATGGTCTTTTCAGGAGTCTTGTATTTGCTCACAATTATTAGTATTGTACAAGGGATTCTTCAGCCTCTAATTTCTCTAAAACCAACTGAACTGGCATTGCTAAGGTGTAAGCCTCTTTAAAAGCCAGAGAAAATCCTACTATTGCAGCTAAAACTCTTGTATTGGGTCAGAGCCCACAAGCCACACAGCTTTGTTCAAAGAAAACTAAGTCATTATGCAAACCCTAACTACTGCATTTTGTTAAATATTGTTGTATGATTATTAATTCACCAGGCTGAGAGCTTAAATAGCAGAGCACAAAAGCCTGGCAGTAACAGGCAGGTTGAAAACACTTGAGCATTATCAGACGGAGGAATGGACAGATGAGGACAATGACACTCAAGAGATTAGGGTACTCAATAAACCAGGGCCTCGTCTGCCATGAAAATTTACTCTAAAAGGTCTCTGCAGTGAGGGTTTGGTCAGTAACAGAACTGTTCTGTGTGTTCCTATATATTATGTTTGACAACCTCCTGCTTAACAATGAGGAACATTGTTAAAACGTAAACTGAAAAATTTAAAGTGCTTGAGGAGACAAAAATAAAAATGTGAGAAAGAACCAGGAAGGAACGTATCCAGCGACAAAGACATATACACAGAAAGTGTACATGGAGAGACACAGCTAAATAATAAGTCAGTAAGAAGCCATGAGCTCACACGTTTCAGTTAGGAGGCACTGTGTGGTCCAATTAAGAACCTGAATGCCTATCATTTGGGAACGGGCTTATTCCTATTGTTTACCTCGCTGTGACAGCTGTGACAGAGGATTAAATGATTGGCATCATTTGTTCCATATTTACTTATTAGATGCTCTTTCATACTGACATATAATAAGCATTCAAATGTATGGCTCTGCTAGTCTTCTGGCATTTTCCAATTGTATTTCATTGTCTCACCAGTATAAACACACCACTTTAACAATAAAAGTGCTAAAAACAGTGAATGAATCTCTACAGTCTAGTCTCTACAGTCTAGAATTAAGCTAACTAAGTGTTTTACCCTCTGACAGTCAAACACTGCCAATGTAAAGACTGAGTTAATATTTGACTATGAGAAATTCATGTTTTCATCTTAAGCTTAAGGGGGCTTATGTTCAGAACTTTCAAAATAATATAAGCGAATAAAAAGTGTGTAGAGATTTATGAGTGGGGATTTCAGTCCTGAATTGAAGTGACATGTTTTGTAACTATATTCACAGCTAATCAGGTGATCGAGGTGATCAGATCTTGGCTCGTGATTCTACCCAATAAGCTCATCATGTGATTTTTTTTGGCCAGATTGTCCTGTATCACATTTCAGGTTGGCAGCACCTGCCTACATCCAGATATGAAGCCTGAACAGAAAGGTCACAGGTTCAATAATATGTATGTAATAATTTTAATGAAAGATAACCAGACACTCAAGTGATAGCAGCAAAAAGAAAGCAATAACTATGAGAACATAAGCCTTGTTAAGTTGAACCTTTGATCTGCAAAATAGTCTCTGTTCCTGCTAACAGAGTCCATGACCACAAAGAAGATAAAATAGTCACAAGACATCATAAATAAACCAGCAAATTTCCCCAACTTGCACCATCATCTGAAATCTACTGAATCAAAGAGATCAAAGCAGTTTAATTCTGCAGTCTGTCATCAGTTGCCAAACTATCATGGTCAAACAAAATCAGGGAAGTACAAAGTGACACAAAGAAAGCTGGAGGAAGTAGGTGGGGCAGGAATTCTCTTCAAATGTTAAACTGAACAAACCTAAAAACCCCTCCTCTGTTTCCGGCATTTCAGTGGTTTTGCCTTTCATTCTCAATGATTTGCTGCCTTTCTTTTTTTTTTTTTTTTTAAAAAAATGATATTACAGTAAAAAATTTTTAAAAAAAAAAAAAAAAAAAATAAAAAATAGTAAAAAAAAAAAAAATCAAATATATTAAATTTATGAACTAGAAAAATATCTGCATAGAATGGCTTCCTGGATTCAAATTGTTTTTATTTGTATGTTTGCTCTTTGGACGAGTATGTATAGACTTAAAAAGTTTCTAAAGCACTTTCTTTTAAATTATAATTCAAATATCTTTATTCTCATGGCACGGTCAAGTTTAACCTAAAAAACTCCATTCTTCATCTGGGAGGTTAAACATGACGGTGCCACGAGAAAAAGAGTATTTTAATTCTTATTTAAAAGAGGGTGCCTGGGAGTTTTTATTTTTAGAGTTATATTAGATTTACATTAAACCAAAAACTAAAATGGAAAAAGAACTTTGGTGTGCCCTGGTGGCCCACCTGGCAGAGAGTGCACACCTTGTACTAAGGCTCAGTAGGCCTTACTACAGAGGCCCAGGTGTGACTCCATCCTTTGCCTCTCTGTCTCTCTTCAGCTTTCCCTTTATAAAAAGTCCCCAAAAGTAATAATAAAAAATAATTTCGCTCACTAACAGATCTTGGAAGACACTCTGCTGAGTTCAAGGTTATAAATTAAACAAGGTATGGGAAAAAAAAGGTATGGAAAAAAACATTTCATTTAATTGAAATATAAACCAAAAAAAAAAAAGAATTAAAACAATTTTGTGTGCTTACAAAAATGTATATATGACTAAAATCCTATTTAGTTTGAGTCTTTGTGAATTTGATCAAATTTATGAACACAACAACTAGGCATTGGTGCATCTGTTTATCAGGGCTAGGATGTCTACATGACTCAAACAGCCTCACAAGGTGTTGTGCTTTAATTTTAATACATATCTGAATTTCTTAAACCTTGCCCCTGGCTCTAGACAGTAAAAACATGGGCATAGCTTCTGGGTCAGAAAAATGAGGCCAATGAGGAATGTTAATGCCTTAAATGTGCTTTCTATTTGAAGGCCACCAGATGGCAATAACTGTGGTTGCAAAAAGACTTCCGGTCCTATAAGTCTATGGGAAAATGGCTTTCTGACTTGACCTCTGTAAACACTTTCCTGATGTGTTTATGGGCTCAGTCACTCATATTGGGTCGTGCTGAATAAAAAATTAAGTCTATTTTGTTAATCTTGGTCATACTATGTTTTAAAATGGATGATTATCCAGGGTATGCTCATTGGCTAATGACTTATGATTGATAAGTCATTAGCTAATGAGCAAGTTTTTTCCACAGTCAGACCCACTCCTCCTGGTCACATCCATTTATTTGAAACCAAGATGGCAACGGTGTAAATGATAATTTCAAGGGTTCAAAATGGGACTTCAGAAACCAATGCATATCATCAAGATCGTTACGTCCATCTTTTATACTGTCTATGCCCCTGTCACATACTTCCATTTATAACACTAAAACTCATACTGAAAGTAATAAAAATAAACTGAAACAAAACTAAACCCAAAAAAGCAAACCCAGTCTGGAAACTAACTGAAACACAAGTGAATTGAAAATACAAATATAATAAAATTAAATAAAACCATAAGTACAAATACAAAAATCAATCTCTGGTTGAGTCTCTTTACGGAAAATCCTATATGATAAAACATGTTCTGAGCACAGACACAAACCCACTGAACTTCATCAACTTTTATGTCCTGAATTGCCATAAAACCATTATGACGACAATGAATGCCTCGTATTTCTGAACGCACCCACTGTGTTGGGTGTGCTGGGTGTCAAGTCATTCTCTACACATTTCCTTTGATTCTCACACTGCAGACAGTTTTTAAAGTCTGCAGCATGAGAATGACCTTTCACATCCAAACAAGTTCACATAGTATGCAGAAATACATATCTCTTCCATTGGTTACCTAACACGTGATTCAGATCCTCATCTGATTTGTCACAAATGGAATGAAAATGACATGTCACTATTAGGGCTCATTACATAGTGTTATTTGCTGCTACCTTTAGCCCAATTAGCTATTCATAACATTCAACTGCTTTGCAGGAACCTGCATAACAGAAAGCATATCAAAAACCTACTCAGCACAGCTAGTGTTTATGTTGATCACAGCAGAGATGTTTCTATATTATACACAGCTGTATCAGTCAACTGTATCCAAAACAAAGAATAAAGTGTTTGCAAATGAAAGAACAGTGTGCTAACACAAAGACGGGGAACGCAATAGCTAATAAAACCCACAAAAACATATGCACGACACACAGACCTAGCAAAACTAAAGGTAAGGAGGTGTGAAAGCTGACTTAAAACCTGCTTGTGAACATTTTAAGTTGTCTGCTGTTAGCACTCATTTTTTAAATTTGACACACTGTCTGAGGTTTTTGGAAATGGGTTGTAATGACTTCCATGTCTGTCTTCTTGTGTGTGTGTGTGTGTGTGTGTGTCTGTTACTATCCACCCAACCCACTTTTAAAAGGGGAAAAAGCAACATACGCTATAATTTAGATTTTGTCTGCAAGAATTACAAATTTAATACTTAATATTATCATTTGGTTTACTCTTTATGTAAAGAATTTAAGGAAAAGGGTTAAGTAATTGAAAAAACATAGCACTGTCCTCTATGTTAAAAAGCCTACAGGTTAAGTAGATCCACATAGCATCTAATGCAGTATTAGAAGGAGACTGTTTCTATGGAGAAACACTAACGAAGCCTCAGAAAAAGGGCAAGTGAGGTAAGGAGAAGAAGATCAGGAGGAAAAAAATAGGCAGTAAAGCCAGTGTTTGTCCTTGAATCAGCAGCAGCAGCTCACTGCCCTAGCCTAGTTTAGCTGCTCCTCCTGTGATAAATTAATAAGCACATATCTTTGGGGAACATTTTCTTTTCAGGCCTTATCTCTTTCCCTCAAAAAAAACATCCACAGTTTTTCTCTTACTTATTTTGAAGATGCAGGAAACATGTAACAAAAATAATTGTTTGAGGATGTATTTTTATACTATTTCACGTAAAAAGAAAAGCAAAATGTAAGTTCAAGACAGCTTCAACTGGCTGTCAAAGATGGTTATCCTGATTTTCTTTGAAGCCAGAGAATCTCCTGAATATGCCAGCTCAAAGGGGTGAACAGAGCTAAAGCTTGTTTCATGTACTCAGATGAATCCAGCCTCTACAGCACTGGATGCATCATTTTGGCCTGTCACTCAGACAATGCAATCTGAAAACTCAGATTAATAATTCTGCATATTTTATTCTGATATTTTATGGACAAAACAATGGATTCATTTATCAAGGCCTTTGAAGTCATTTGTCATAAAATTTCACAGGACTGATACGCCTTTCAAGGGAAACCGTAAAATAACAACCTTTCTTTGCTTTCCAGAAGGGCTTTGACATTGAAAAAAGCTTTAACGCCTACAGTGGAAACACAAGTGCAGCTCTGTGTTGCCAACTGTGGGAGTGGAGGGAAAGCAGCATTTTGTTTGGGGCATTTGCATAAAGTTTGCTTGGTTGCCATCTGGGTGAACAGTCATGTAGTTATTTATTGAACTTTTTTTTTTTTTTACACTTTACAAAACAACCAAAACTAGACTTTTTTCTTAAAGTAATTATAATAAGTTAGGAGTTATAATAAAGTAAAGGTTTAAATCCTAAAATTTTTTTTAATTAAAAATAACCACCCTCTAAAAATAATGGCCATACAGTTAATTTGCAAGTGGACTGTACAATCTGACAAAGAGGTCTAATATACTGTATATTAGCCTAAGTAATGAAGAAAACTAGAATACGAAACATAACTGCAGCTCTCTGTGTTACTGCCATGAATGAAGATAACAGCATGCCATCACTCGAACAGCCAGCATTGCTACAAAAAAGATAAAGGGACTTTTAATTGTGTATTATCAACTTTTAGTGTAGCTCTGTTATCATGAGTAACCCACTAGAGTAATTGCATAGTTAGAGATTTTGTTCATAGGACTTATATCATAAATGTTTAATTATTTCTCCTGCCCCTACTTTACTACTACTACTTTAAATTGTGCCCCTGGAGCTCACCCTAATATATCCTTAGAAAATCAAGTAATAAACCACTATTTTATTTTTTGGTCAAATGATAACGTCTCCAGCCACAAAGTTGTGTGGAGTTGGAACATCTAAAATAATTACCCACTGTCAAGTAAAAATGAAGCTAAAAGTATGAGCAAGAACATTAATTACTCTAAATATGGGGTTTAATTCAACAGATCCATTTAACCCTGGTACTACGAAGAAACTGTCATTTTTAACATTCAGGTGTGGTACACACTAAATGCAGCAGTTTTCTATAGGTTATACATATCTTATGTCTTGCATTTATATCCTGTATGTTATATGTTATTTATTATGACAATACTGACATCTATTTTGATAAAGTACATCAAAAGTTTCCAACAGTGTAGGTGTATTGCAAGCCTGCTGGCCTGCATGGCTATGCATTGGCCCTATGCAGAGCTCAGGATAGAGACCTAAGTTCGAGTCATAAATGTCACAGATTTTCAATCATCATTTGTAGATATGTTACTAATTAAAAATATATTGCTTGGTTAAATTTAGGCATTAACAACAACTTGGTTAGTGTCAGGCATTACCAGCCTTGGTTAGGTTTAGAAAAAGATTGGTTTGGGTTAAAATGGTTGCCATGTCTTTTAAAGCTTTCTTTTTCTTGGTTCCTAGACAAAATATATGCTTCTGACGCAAACTATGCTTCCTATTGAAATATGTTACTTACAAATTTGTCCTCACTCACACAAAAAAACTTGAAAATTTGTGTCCGTGAACACGAACAAATAGACTTCTGAAAATTACAGGAAGCATGTAAAATTAAATATATATAACAAAAAGACACATTTCCGGATCTTACACATACCTCATTACATATACATACAGTATACACATCCATATATCCATACCATGCAGACATCCAAAAAAATAATATTCTTGGTTCTCTCTCCTCCTCTGTAATACTAAATAGGGTAATTACTTAAGGCTGTTTTCATTTGTTAATTAAAATACAATGATGTAATTCACAATGCAAAGGTAAATGGACTGGTACTTATATAGCGCTTTTCTACTCAGATTCTGTGTACTCAAGGTATAATACATTTAATAAAAGAATGAAAAAACCTTTTCTCCTCTGTAATTATAAAGTGTGAAATAAGTCTAGTGTGTTACAGACAAGTATTTCAGGGCAACATCAAAGCATAACAGATTAGGTGTTAGCCTGACCTTAACAGAGCTTGCAAGAGTTACTGGGCCCAGCCGCCTGCGAGGCAGTGAAGTTGAGCTTTATTGATTTAACATTGATCTGTATCGTCTCACTCTGTCTCATATCGATGGAAATTTCTAAACCTCTGCACTTTAAAATACCACCCAGTATTCTGCTGGTATTTCAGTTTATTGTTGTCTTTATATACTGTGTATGCCTGGCATCTCTATAAAAGCAGTAACAGTGCAATCGGGAAGTCAGACTGAATCAGTGAGGAAATCCCAAGCCTGTTGTCAAATATGATCGAATAAACAGTCTTTGCATTACTATACAAGGACTGAATGGGGCTCAGTTAACAGAACTAATAGCTTACACAGGATAGTACAAGTCTTGTCATTCCCATCTGTATGTGAGTGCCTGTGTGTAAACAATAGATCAAAACACCAGCTGTGAGAGTATGCTGACAAATGAACAGACAGAAGAGCATGCAAACAGTGACCAAGCAAAATGGGATAGGAGCTTAAAGTATAGTCTCACAGAGAACAGAGGAAGTGACACCTTATTATAGCTTTTGCTGCTTTCCTTTACTTCCTTTAATTGCCTCTTTTAATATTTGAAAGTATTTTTAAGTGAAGAAATCTATACAATGGTAAGCCTTTAGGCCAATTAAGATGGTTATTTTAGCCAATAAGTTTAAGCAGTTTTGTGTTCTTACCAAACAGGGGCAGACAAATGAGCTTAGATCAACGAGGATTTGCTGCGTAACTGTCGCTCTGTGGCCAGGAGTCAATGCTCATTTTCCACATGCACCGAACACACAGCAGAGTCAATTTTCTGTTATAGATGCGCTTGCTAGATTTCCTTTGCTTTCTTTTACTATGGTAAGGAAAGCAGCAAAATACGTGATTAAAGTCCATGTAGGTCAATGTATCCCTAGTGCTATACGAGAAACAGTTATCAATTTTTTGCCAATGGAAAAATGTCACTGAAAATGTACCATTTTACATTCTTTTGCCCAAGTCCTTCCACTTGTGGTGAAAGGAACAACATGTCCAGTGTATCCAGAGTAGTGATCTCATTTTTTTTTTTTTTAAATGTTGAGACCCATGTGGGAAAACTGAAATGCACAACAGAATCCAGAAATGTTGTGCACTTAAACTGTGATGTAAACAAAAGATTAGGGGTGGGAAACAATTCATATTATTGTTTGAGGACTTCACGTCAATTGTTTTATGATCTTAAAATCATATAAGTATTGTTGTTCAACTTAATAATTATTAAAAATGTAGTTCCGTGCTTTCCCGTGCATATCTACAGTATAGCTGATTATACCTTTAAACAATAGTTTAAATATGTTTTCAATGCATTTTCTAAATATTTTTCCCCCCAAAAAATTGCCTTAATTTTTATTCATTTATAATAAATTCAGCCATATTACCCAGTCCCACAAACAGTAATGGACAGTACCCATCCTAGTCATGTACACTGTAACATAAACCTCTAATGTGCTGAGGTGAAAACAAATCAAAGCACAAGTACCTATTAAAATTAGTTTCTACACAAAAGCCAGTGATGAACAACTGAGCACAGCTGAGCCCAGATCCAGGTAAGACGTGTCTTGACCCGAATGGCTCCAGAGCAGTGCTGGCAAGTTTTAATCACTGGGTTTCCTGTCAGCAAACTTACTTTACCCTTCAATCCAAGCCAAGCAGCACTACTGCCAAGTTCAAGTCAGGAAAGCTGTAGTCTGAGGTCAAGGTCGAATTAATGAATTAGCTATTTGCAAAGCACTGGCCTATCATTGGCCTACCTAGCGAACCATGCTCACAAGGTGGGGGAGGCATTAGGACAATCAAATTGGGAGCAGTTCACACAAACCTAAACCATAATTTTTTCTACTAATTAAAAAAACATGGTTAGCCAAATAAATATATATATATATATATACATACACACATACACATATACATACATATATATATACATATACACACACACATATATATATATACATATACACACACATATATATATATACATATACACACACACATATATATATACATATACACACACACATATATATATACACACACATACATATATATATATATATATACATATATATATATATACATATATATACATATACATATATATACATATACATATATATACATATACATATATATATACATATACATATAT
>VUQI01048437.1:0-13879 GCA_015106735.1 Paratilapia polleni | reverse complement strand
TGACTTGCAACAAATGCTGGTTGAAGAATGGGATGCCATGCCACAGCAGTGTGTGACCAAGCTGGTGACCAGCATGAGGAGGAGGTGCCAGGCTGTTGTGGCTGTGTATGGTTCTTCCACATGCTACTGAGGCCCCTGTTTGTTAAATGAATAAATTGTTGAACTGCCAATATGTCTTGTTTCTTCAGACTTCAACCATCCAATCCAATAAACGGCACCAAACAAGACTCAATAGCAGAATAAGCTGTTTGGCATTGGCAGAGAAGATTTGGCAAGTTCTTCATGGGCGCAACCCACATACTCAACTCTGCTGCTCAACCCACAAATGCATTTTCCTTACAAATGTGGCACCATTTATAGGGAAATAAACAGGCTTTCCAACTGTATAAGATTTATTGCCAAGAAGTATTTTTACAACACAGAAATAATCGACCAAACACAAATTTCCTTACTTTTTGTGCTATGTTTATATGATATATAAAATAAATACATCACTTAAAAATAAATCAGGAAATTAAGATGTCATAACAGTAAATGACTTTCTAAAAATTTTCATGATTTGGTTAAGAATTTCAATTTAATTTTCTATTCATCTTCCAAGTGATGGAATAAACATTTAAGCAAGGTTGAACCGTACATGTTGTCATGTTTATCTAATCTAACACATCAGTAAATTACGAGAAGGAAACATGGACTGTATATTGGGTTGTTTTCATCCTTGTTCTCCTTCAACTTGTTGAGCAAATTCCAGACTTGCTTCATCTTTTGTGAATGTAATACAGGCACGACATACTACAGACATATCACATGCAACAGCAATGAGATGCTCAAAACAAATAGACACAACAATGGCAACTGATAACAAAAGCAAAGTTGCTGAATGAGAGCTAGTTTGGTATGCAGAATGAACTGGTGCACTTTTCCTGAAGAACACATTAAACTGTAACTGTCTAAAACACACAGGAACACTACAGGTTTTCTCCAGTTGACAGATCATATGAAAGCAAGGGGCTTCATTAGGAATGCAGTGCATAGTAAAGATAAATGAAAAGTACTTTGGCACATGTGACTAAATGAGAAAATGCATAAATGGCAGGACATAAAAGACACCTTTTATGAGCAGCTGGACAGAAGTCTGTGTGGAAGCACCTGTGCCAAATCTAAACATATCAGCAAAGGAAGAAGGGTTGAACGTTAGAGAGATAAAGGTATGATAGGGCCTAACGCCAGTTAGCTCTCTCTTTGTCACTCCCTCACAGACACACAAAGACACACACAAACATTATGGTGAAGGATGTATTCACATCCTTTAAGTAAAATTACTAATACAATACTGTATGTTATACACAACTGACTGTTTGGTGTTTCTTAAAAACTGAAAATAGTGAGAAATGCCATCAAATGTCACAATCCAAAGTAGTAAGTGTGTCAGAGCTCAATAGTGTCATTAAAAGGGGGACTTAGGACTCATCAGAACTGAAGCAAACCAGAAACAGCATTCAGTCCCCTTTCAAATGTACTCACAATGTGAACACAAAAACAACCAAGTTCATTTTCAGTTGGTCCACTTTTTGGACGACAGTAATTTTAAGGGGACTGACTTATTTTAAAAAGTACTACACGTGAAACCATAATACATGGATGTAGCCTCTTTGTATGAAAAGTGAAGCCAATTTAGAAAAAGGCTACCACAGGCACGGCAAGAACAAGTCTTGGCTAATATGTACAATATGAACAGTTATGTCCACAAAATAGTGCAGGATGAAATACTCTGACCTTGTACATCTGTCTTTGTGTCTGTAGCTCCAGTTCTACCCTCCTCACCGTCTGTGTCTGACTCAACAACAGCTGCTGGGTGTGCTGCAGAGACCGTATCACATCCTAAACAACATGTGCACATAAGCACGCACACACAGACACACACAAAACAAACTGAATGTAATATGGGAGGCCAGGCTTGGTTTAAGCTTATTGTCACTTTGAAATAATAAAAAGTGGAAAAATACTTCAAAGGAATTTCCAAAACAACCACAGTCACAAAGTATCACTGAAGGATGAGACTCAACATTAAAACTTGTATAGCTTTAGTCCTGTTTTCTAGGTTTTTACCTGCTTTTCTGCTCGTTCAGTTTTATTTTCCTCCCTGAGTTTCTTGTTCATTTCAGTTTCCTAACCATAAAAAAATATATATATTGTCCTCATCAGAATTGGATTTGATTTTGATGAGATAGAGCTCACTATCAACTACATTTTGGTCTTGAATAAAAAGGATTTCTGCTAACTGATCATCATTTACCATCTTCAGTTTCTGGTGCAGCTGCTGTATATGCTGCTCTCTGCCTGTAGGACTGCGGGGCTTGTGCTGTCTGAACAAAGTCATCTTGGCCTTGGTGAGTTTGTTACTGACTACATCCAATTCCTGAGAGGACAACATATGAAGTACAGGATTAGTCATGCTGATTCCTCCCAAATTACTCAGGCTAATTACTTGTTGTAGAAACATGCTTTTGGTGTCACTGGACAAATATAGTCCATCCAAATAATACTCTTAATATATTATAATTTTAATGGTCTGAGGGGGAAGAAGAAAATGAAACCTGTGACAGGAGACTGGTTAATTACAGGTCAGATCAGGTCAGTGGAGTAATATAGTGGAGTTTAAAGAGTGCATTTTGGCAGCTGCACAGAAGGTTAAGCTGATAATTTTCACAGAAGAGAGTGGGGTTTGAATCCCAGGTAAGGCCAAAATTAGAACAGAGAGGGGAGAGCTGCAGGAGGATAGCCATTTGTTTGGGGTTTTCTAGATTTCCAACTATTAAACAGAAAACCAGTGGGTTTACTGGCTGATATGTAACTGATAATGCCAAAAGGGACAAAGTTTAGAAGCAAAATCATTTTATGTGACCCACATTTGAGTAGAAAAGCGCTATATAAGTACCAGTCCATTTACCAGTCCATTTACATTTTTAAAATATGATGACATTGTGCCTCACATAATCCAAATGTTACACCACTGGCTACATACCTTCTTTAGTGACACAATGGTTGCTTCTTGTTTTTCATTAGCAGAAGTCAGTTTCCTGTTTATTCTCATGGCCTCATCAACTGCAAAATTTACACATAAGACACCATGAAACATACATAGCATACAGATGACACAGCATACATATATAAATCACAAACTGAATTAAACAACCATGTAGAGATCTACAATTAATGGTAAATCCTAGATTTACCATTAATTGTAACAGACACTAAAACAACCCAATCTTTTGCCAAAAAGTGCCTCTTGGTCTTATAAAGGTATTAACAATTGAGGCTGATGTTGTGCAAAAGGTCAGTTCAAGAGCACATGGCTCACTGAACGTGACTACATCTGGGCTTCATTGACAAAAACTCTACCTTTAGCTGACAGCCAAAAGAGGAACGTATGTTAGATAAGTGGACAGCAAGGTTAAAAAGTTAAAGAGCAGGAAAATAATGTGATGGATCAATCCTACCTGGTGTCAGCAGGACAGGCTGCTGGTGTCAGTGGTGTGGGAATATTTTCTTGGCTCACATAAAGCCCCCGGATAGCAACCCAGCACTAAACTAAACCTTGCTACTGACCTGGGAGATGTCTTCATAGTTTACTCTTATCAAAATGTTCCTAGAGGAGCATTTAAAGAAACATGACAGTGACCTTTGTGCATTACCCAGATGTTGACCCCAAAATAAAGATGAGGATAAAGTGAAACGAATGAAGTGAAGGAAGATTTTCTCAGCAATTAATGTGCTGTTGAAAATTCTGCATGAACTGAGACATAGTACTGCATGTAGTCATGATGTACCAGGATCCCTGTGAACTGTTTCCAGCACCTTATTATATTTATAACCTAAAGAATTCAGGCTGTACTGGGAGCAAACCTGAGTCTCTTCTGCTGAAAAAAAAATCTAATTGAAGCATGTTACCTCAATAACATTCACTAATGATATACTGAAGTAGTACATATGTCATTTGATTTGTGTAGAGAATTGTTTGTGCAGAATAATTAGTAAACCTATAGTTGCTAACATGCAAAGAACACATTTATATATGTGTCTTTTTGTATATGTGTCTATACATTCATTTATTACCATTCTGCTCCAGTTTCTCATGGGCCTGCTTGACCATGGCACACTGCCTGGACAAGGCACTGAATCTTTTCTCCACCTCTCCGAGTTGGTTCAGGTGGCTGTCCTTTGTTCGGCTCTGCAAGGCTAGTTTCTGTTCCTGTTGAAAGACCATAGTGAAAGCAGACAAGAAGAAATGTGTCCAGGAGGACCTGGCGCCCTAATGGACATAGATCCTGAGTCTGAAATGTGACATTCCATGGTCTCAGGCCACCAAATTGCTGCTAGTCTCTTCCAGCGGGTCTACCTTGTGACTGACAAGTCGCTACTCTATGAGCATGAAGCCCTTCGGTTTCTCAGTCAGATCCACCCCTCACTTAATGCATTCAGTTTCAAATGATAGATGGTGACAGCCAAAGTCCTCAGGTTGAGGCTTTAAAACCACCACCAGCACCCCACCCTTGTCTTCTCTCCCCTGCCCTGTAAAACCTAAACTTCTGTTTCAGATGTGCTGATATGCAGAATTGTTTTACTTTTGTAGGGAGTCAGACTAGCTATGTCACCCTGCCTCCAGTTCTTTATGGCCATTTTCTTAACCACTTACCCAGCCTGGAGTGCTGGAGCCTTTCTCAGCTGACAAAGAATGAGAGGTAGGTGCACACTTAACAGGTCACCAGTCCTTCACAGGGCAATATAGAGACAGACAACCACACCCTTTCCCATCCTACAGCCAATTTAGAATCATCAATTAACCTAACAGGTCTTTTGAGTGTGAGAGGAAACCAGGGCTTCTGGAGGAAACCCACGCGGGCACAGGGCAACTCACAGGCCATGCAGGCAACTCCTCACAGAAAGGACCCAGCAAACCAGGAGGTTCAAATCCAGAACCCTGAGGCGACAGTGCTGACAGTTCACCACAATGCTGACCCTTTATTTCCTGCTCTAATTCTAGTATCGGCCCATCTACGGCAAAAACACTAATTTATTTTGCAAAAATAAAGGCATGGGGCACTACAGTGGAAACAGCTGTCAAAGTGAAGTGAGCATCATGGTTTAACAGAGTTAGTGCCTGTCTCTTTCAGTGGGATGAAAGAATCAAGTGGGCTCATGCCTCAGAGCGCTTTATCGCTCTTCAAACTGCCATTATAGTTTGATTGTGTGTATCAAGCTGAGCGGATTCTTTCCTTCTCTCGTTTTCTCACTCACTCCCTTCTCTTTCATTCTCACTCCCTTCAGCCAATCTCTCTGACTCTCCTTTTCACCAGATCTCTACAACTCCCTCTCACTCTGCTGAGAAGAAGGTTAAACCGAGCGAGGCCCAGTTATAAAATATTTTAATAGAGATATTTTCTCTGCTGTGCTGGCAGTTCAAAGTGTCACACACTCCCTATCCGTTACTCCTGATGAGCTCTTCCTTCTAAACCCATCCCTCCTTAGCACCATTCCCTCATCCTCCTCTTTTAATTTTCCTCCCTCCCACCAACCCTCTGTCAACAGTTTGTATAAATGGAAAATCCTTCCTTACCAGCTCATTTGATTTCTTCTCCAAGTTGTACTTCAGCAACTGTGTGACAGCAGTAAAAAGAAAATCAGCAAGCCTTTTTTGGTCGACAGTTTGAGAGAGGTTTCCAGAAAATGTCAGTAAGTGATGTTGCAATCTTATATGACAGTTTTCGAGACATCTGGAATCAAGATGGCACATGTTTAATAGGCATTCCCAGAGCAGCTACTGAATGAAAACTGAAGTACGGCTGCTTTGTGGGCTTCTTATTCTAAAGTTAAGAATGACCTTCAAATTTCAGCTTTGAAGCCTGCGCTGATAAGACGTCCTTTACATGTTCAGGTAAAAAAACATATATACATTTATGAATAAATAAATTTGAATCTATTATCCTTGAACAAAAATTCATCTAATTCATCACACTGATCTGCCAAATTTTATAAAGCTTGGACACAAATATTCTTCTTTTTGTTTTATATGGTATATCTGTGTGCAAATGTTACATATATTTGACAGAATGTGTACCACGATGTTGGGCTGAAACTAAGGATAAGCTTTATTATTGTATTAATATGTAATTAATTCAGTAATTAAATGTAATACATGTACACACCTTGGTTTTGTCACAGCAACCCAAAGACATTTACAGCAATGGAAAACAGAAAATCTGTCATAAAAACTTTTACTGATTTTCAAAAACAAATACCAGCATGTGTGCTTTATAAAACAGATGATCACACTTTTCTTTAGCTTGCTTTAAAGGCTCTGTGATTAATTCCTAGTCCCTCCATGTTTATAGATTATTGGCATCATTTATTACATAATAAGCACTTCATTGACAAGAATCAATGAGGCTTACAGTTTGGAAATTCAGACTCCAAATAGGATCACCATTTATCTTCTCTTTTTTTTCTTCCTTAAATTGTATACTTACTTCCCACTTCAAATAATAAATCAAACAAAACAAAATAAAAGTCCTTCAGATCTAGCATAAGCAGCCAGAGATTTAGGTTGTTTTGTTTAATTCATCCCAGGCTCAAAGTGAGTTTTTAAAGTTTAGATACACTCACTTTGTCCAGACAAATTATTTCTTAAGCCAGGACAAAATGCAGGAGAAAATATCATTTTAAAACAAGAAAAAAACTTGATGCCCCACAAGACAGAAAAAAAACTAAGTCTAACTAAGTCCTAAATGTCAAGTTTGGGGGCAATAGTACCCCATCTATCCTTTGCATGAATTTAAAGAGGTTTAAATACTTAGCTACATTACTATGAATATTAAATAAACAAACATTTTTACTACGATTATAATAACTTATGTATGAATTATTTATATTTTACATTAATTGAACCATACAACACCAGTGGTGTGCAGATAGTCAAGGCACATGGCAATTAAATCACCTGTCACTTGTGTGATAATGTGTTAAATTAAAGAATCCACCAGACCGTGTCACCAGATTGAACACAAATGGGCTTCATTTTATCCAAACACTGCAGTCAGTGTCCCCCAGATAGAATATCAAAAACGGTCTCTATTGTCTCTGTAACACGGCTGGGTTGTTAAAGTGCGTTGGACCGTGAGTATGGCTGTATATCACCTCTGTGGCGTCAGGTCTGAAGACGAACGCTCTGGGAGCCAGAGTGGGTCAGGCTCGTGTACCAACACACAGTGCCCTTGACTCTGATTGAGCGAGTCTTTTCTCTATTTAATTGTCACATTGAGCAGTTTAATGGTTAAATTACCTCATCTTCTAATTTTAAATAAAGAAAAAGAAAAAGAAAACAAAACAGGTAAAGGGATACAAGGTGCTGCTGGTGTGCATGTGTGCAAGAAAGATAGAGATAGAGAAGAAGGAGAAGTGTTGAACATCTCAGTACCTGTAGTGACTTCAGCTCTTCCTTTAAATTGTTAATCTCCTTGTCTTTTAAATCAGCAATGACCTGATATTTCCCCTGAAATGTTAAATTCATTTTGAGTGTCAAAAAAGCAATAAAAACCAAAGCACAGCACAAAAGAATTCACTCCGAGGGCCAGAACTGTGCAACTGAGATGAGTAAATTTACTACTCCACTAAAGACATTTATTGAATAAAATGCTCTCTCTGACTATCACAGGGATGTTTTGGGGAATAAGAATTCTGTACCTTTTCTTCCTCAGTGTTTCTTAATTTGGCCTGAAACTTGAGAAAAGATAATAAATTTGTAAAGGTTTTAATAGATTGTTAAAAGTTTTGTTTAGAAATGAAAATGTAAGAACAAAAACATACCTGCTTCTTGACATTTGTGAGCGACTCAGTGTGTTGGTTTGTCACTGATTTAATTTGATGCTGTAGGGATTCCTGCCAGTCAAAGACAGAACAGATGAAAGCTGCTAATGATCTCATTTATTATTTGTTACATAAAAATATATGTCTAAAAGATGTGATGTAAAGGCCCATCTGTACCTTTACCCACTCCAGCTCCTGCTTCTCCAACACCAGCTTACTGATCTGATCCTCAAAGCGGGTTTCTGCATCCTAAACCATGGAAAGGCATAATTTACATAAAAACTGACTCTCATCCAATGTGGATTTCACAATTAGAAAAGCAACCTGGAGACATCTGATAAATTAAATCCCAAGACAGAACGTTTAAATCAGACAGCTACAACTTAGAAGGTGGGATGCCGTCCGAATATCTGTTATGTTTTTTACTCTGTGGGCCAATGGAGTTGATCCAAAACTGCAAAGTGCTTTAACTTTCCCTGGGTCAGTCCTGCGTATCTTTTGCAGAAGCACCCAGTGACAGGGGAACATTAGAAGGGAGGTGATATTTGTGGAAAACCATCCCTATCCTCCCTCTTCCCTTGGAGAAGGCAGGTAAAAGTCAATTGCTCACTATATCCAGGGGACTTTTTTATGTGCACGTGGGAGCTGGTTAACTCAGTGAGCTTATTTTATAAGTTCCTATTAAAGTATGCTACCAGCGTGGCACTGCATTTTTTTTTTTTTTTTATTTTAAAAAAAGGAGTGCACAGGAGATAAAGCTGTTATTTTTCCACCGGGAAATAATTCCTGTGGGTATGTGTGAGTGTATATGCCTTTAAAATTACACAGCAAAGCTTTTTTAAGTTTAGTAATCCATGTAAATTAAAGCAGGTAACTGTATCAAATGAAGGCTAAGGGCACTAAAACCTTCTACTTTATACTTAACAATACCTCAAACTATGTGATTTTAGTTTTCTGTGAAAAAATAATCCCATCTATGCACCATGGCTTTTCATCTTTTTACCATTTTACTGCTGTTCTATTATTCATTAAAAAACAAAAAAAGTCTTCGTAAGTCTGGCATAAAAATGTGATGGTGCATTTGGTTGTTTAGTTGGAAACGTCTGACACTGTTTATTCTCAAGTTGCTAAAAGCTTTCCAGATCATGCTAGATGTCATGTACATGTTTCATCTTCTTTTTCTTCCCCATTTATGAGACATCTTCACCATCCAAAGCAGCTGGTTATACTGTTTTAAAAAAAAAAACAACGAAAAGAAACCACTGAAATTTGACCTGCTCAGGAATGTCTGGCTCCATCGTGACATCCTCTTGCCTCTTAACCCTGTAAACGACACAACTACAAAGTGCTACTTTGATAACGGCAACGCCTGAGGAGGAACAGACTGATATACCATCTAATGTTTGTGTCCCTATTAACACGGCTATAACAATAAAAGCTCAACGACCAACATCCCATTTTTGCTCCCCTAACCTTTAAGCACACTCAGAATGTTCTCAGGTTTAAAGCACTTGCTGGAGGGTAGAAAGCTTTATTTATTTTTGTTAGTTCTTAACAAACAAATTTACTTTGTGCTTATTGGTTAATGGCTAATAGGCTTGTATGACCCCCATCTTGACATAATGTGCATCACACCCAGCAGGCTCAAGTCCACATAGCCAAAGGGGCTGTGACACTATAATACCAACATCACCAATATTTCTATGAAATTATGCTTCAGCCAAACTGAGCCATTAGTGTCTCACTTCTACTCAGTAAATGGTGATATAATGCAGAGGAATAGAGGAAGTGAGCAATATTGAAGGCAATACACATAACAAGTCATCTCAGAGTTCAAGCATTTCTCTGTCTCGGCCATTTCCAAACCTAAACGAGCACAGTGTAGCTTCCAGAAAGCCATTGTTAATAATGACACTTGTGTCTGTTAAGTAAACTGCAATAAGTGCTCTGTTTGCTTGTGTTGACACGCAGCACCTGCTCATCCATCTGCTCATAAATCTTTGCTTTTAGTACTGCTAAAATCAAGACTGTTTAACGTTATGCATAAGTTAGTATCATGTATCATACAAGTACCAACCAGCATTTCCACTGAGATATTATTTAACTAGCTATAATGTTAGCAAGCAAGACAGGGTTAGCTAGCTCTAAATTAGCTTCACTGCATGACTCTGGCAAGATATTTTATTTAAAAATGCCCTGCTAATTTACAAGATCAGTCTTCCAAGTATAGATGAAACTTGCTTGCATTCATCTGTGTTAGTGGGGTGGCTAGCGTTAACTGACATTAGCTAAAAAAAAAGATAGCTACGAGTTGGATTTGATCCTCTTTTTGCTAATCTTGACCACAGTTTTCCCTTGACAGACAAATTTCCATTTGGCCAGACAGGCTTCTTTAGATAAAACTGGTTTTCCTCTGACTAATGTCAGCTAGAATTATCTTATGCAGACAAACTGCTTAATCCAAAACATAGCAGCTTGCTGGCTAACCTCAGCTTGATTGTTGGGAAAGACTGTCACTAGCAAAATATCACATCAGTGTTTGTTGTTGTTCTTAAGTGGATTTAATGTTGGAGTCTGTGTGGGAGCTGGTGGTTTTTTTAAGTTAGTGATTACCAGCCTGCCATTAGTGTAGCTCACTGTTGACACTAGAAGCTGGAGAAAGGCATCAAGGCATGGCACTCAGCGGAGAGAATAAGCTTCACGGCCTTCGGATTTTTGTGGAAACTTTGTTCTGAGTCCTTCATATACAGTATAAGTCACTCTACAGGCTGTTACAAGCAACCACAAAAGTCAGAGAAGGTCTCATTTTTTAGGTTATGTTACAATCTGTTTGGACATTGGCAATAAAAATGCACGGGCCAGCTATAAATAAGTTATGGAAATATGTTACACACAACACATTAAAAAGTCCCATGGCCCAATCTGAAATCTGAAACTCTTCTGTGGCCCACCCAGATATTTAATCCTAACTCTGAGATGAAGTAATACTTTCTTTGTTTTTACTGATCCAATTTGATCTTTTGTTGATTTGTTGGTTGTTGTTTTTTTTTTTTTTTTTTCATTCTCAGTTAACAGTTTTCCTTTCCCCACCACATACCCACAGCTATATTTCAACTCTTTTCCTGACGAGCTAGAAGATACAATCCAGATCAAAAACAGGTCTGATAAATGAAGATTTATTTTTCTGAATTTGATATTTAACCATTCTGAATTTTTTAACCCTTATTGTAAAATATCCCTTGTGTCCCAACCGCAGTACCATCACTGTCCACCAAGGGGCCACAGCCCAATCTTTGAGGATCACTGATCACTGGTTGTAATTTTTTGTTTTGTAACTCAGTTACATAGACCAGTACCATACATACATAACAAAGACCAGTAGAATAAGGCAATTTGATTGTGAAATTTAAAAAAAACAAATATAAGGAGACAGTATGTTGAACCTTCACAATACCACTACTCACTTTGCATTAAAATAAAACGACACACAGTTACACTTGCTGCTTTACCCTCCGAATGTGCAGCTCCTCTATGGCCTCAAGTAGATGGGTTTTGAATTCCAACAGCTGTAGTAAGATGTTCCCTCCACTCTCTGTTTCACTGTGAGAGCTGGAAAGATTCAGCTCCTGTTCCAACACAGGTTCTCCAAGCTGAAAAAGAATAATGAAAGCATCTGAATTAAGAGCTCAAATTCTCATCGTATGATGTTGTACAGTAAGGCTGAAGGATAGGGACTTCTTTAACAACTTACAACTAATACAACTTAAATAATCCAGGCGCTCTCTATGTTTTATAAACATTAGGAAACATAAAGAAAATATCCTTTGTTTCTCAGAACAAATCTGAGATGAGAACAATACCATGTAATCATTCATTTAAAATTATCCTTTAATCTTTAAATGAATAAACAACTCAGCTGATGAATGTTATTTACTTTGTATTGTACTGCCAAAATTAGTAACTTACAGCAGTGCAGGTGGAGAGTGTCTCAGAGTCTGTACTAACATCCATTGAGTTGTTTCAGGGCAGCCAAAGGTCCCAGTGGGCCTCTTCTGCCTGTTAATCGGGCAGGGATGGGGGCATTTTGCGGAAAGGTTAATAGAATAGGCTGTTTAATAAGCAGTAGCATTTCTGCCTTTCCACTTATAGGCTTATAATTACTTCCTCATCTGCAATTTTTACCCCTAAATGATTTTAGTAGAAATAATAGGCAAGAACATTAAAGCCTCGTAATGCTTCTCAATCACTACAGTCTAACCTAATGGCTTTGAAATGACTGTTAGGGGTTTTTTCTTTCTTTGTTTTACACTGCTTCCATTGCAGTGAGAGGATAACACCTTGATAAGCCATCTAGGTTCAAATGAACCAGCCCATTGACACTAATAGCGGTCAGAGCAATAACAGTGAATGGACAAATTGCATTGTCAATGCTTTTTAAATTATCTAGGTTATTTAATTTGACCTGTGGATAGTCCTCTGCAACTGTCCCCTCAACATAACCAAGAAACTGAGTGACACAAACACACACACACATACATACACTGCAAACACCCACCTACAGAAAAATATAACTATTTAAGTGGGAGGTCTCCACTAGCCAATGATCTCTTAATAGAACAGACCTTTTTTCTCCCATTTAACCTGCACTAGTATCAATCATGTTGGAGAATTAAATGATCCCTGCTAGAATTGGCTACTATCATAAACTGACACTGTGACCCCTGGCTGAGCAGGGAGGGGAGTGCAAGCGTGTGTTAGCGTGTCGCAGTCATGGTGTATTATGTGCACAGCCTGAATGTGTACGTGTGAATGTGGCAGGGGGAGTAAACTGCAGTGTCTTTATTTGCTTTTCCTGGGATTCAGTTGAGCAGGTATTAACCACCATCTCCAAGCCATGAAAGGACAAATTAAAAGAAGTGCCAGAGTCATTAAAATGGAACATTTCTATCAAGTAACATGAAGTCTGTATTACCTTTGGGTGAGTTATGCCAGTAACTGGTTTGTAATACAACAATAAAAGAAAGTTCTGAATTTGTATTACATGTATTCCAAGTGCTACCACTAACCACTGCAACACAACAATTTGCCTTCTTCTTTACTTTACCTTGGCACTGAAAGAAATGTACAGGTGTAAATAATTTAACTGATAAATTAATTTATTTATGCAATTTTTTTTTTCACGGTGACTTACTGTCACACTACTAATGATATGATTAAATAACTCCCCTGTGCTTTAGACCTTAAAAGGGAATATTGTGTTTTTAAAATCTGAGGCAATTTGTCTGGAAAATGAATTACAAGCTGCAATACTCATGCTTTAATACTGTTTGTTATATATATATATATACTGCTGGAAAGCCTGTTTATTTCCTTTTAAATGGTGCCACATTTCAATTCAATTCAATTTTATTTCAATTCAATTTTATTTGTACAGCGCCAAATCACAACAACAGTCGCCTCAAGGCGCTTTATATTTTAGGGTAAAGACCCTACAATATTAGACAGAAAAGACAGAAAACCCCAACAATCAGACGATTGAGCAAGCACTTGGCAACAGTGGGAAGGAAAAACTCCCTTTTAACAGGAAGAAACCTCCGGCAGAACCAGGCTTAGGGAGGGGCAGCCATCTGCCGTGACTGGTTGGGGATGAGGGGAAACTGAAGAGAGCAGAGGGAGACAGGACAAAAAGGCACACCTATAGGAGAGAGACAGGGTTAATAATAACTAATGATTAAATGCAAAATGTGTATAAAACACATGGAGAGTGAAAGGAAGTGAGGAAGAGGAAGTGCTCAGTGCATCATGGGAAGTCCCCAGCAGTCTAAGCCTATTGCAGCATAACTAAGGGATGGTTCAGGGTTACCTGATCCAGCCCTAACTATAACCTCTATCAAAAAGGAACGTTTTAAGCCTAATCTTAAAAGTAGAGAGGGTGTCTGTCTCCCGAATCCAAACTGGGAGCTGGTTCCATAGGAGAGGGGCCTGAAAGCTGAAGGCTCTGCCTCCCATTCTACTT